>JBCJKH010057700.1:0-29439 GCA_039877255.1 Loriculus beryllinus
CTTCTCTGGGCACCCTGTGCCAGCGCCTCAGCACCCTCACAGGGAAGAGCTTCTGCCTAAGAGCTCAGCTCAGTCTCTGCTCTGGCAGGTTAAAGCCATTCCCCTTGGCCTGTTCCTGCAGATCCCTGCCCAAAGCCCCTCTCACTTAAAGGCTTTATAAAGTTATTCCTTCCATATGAGGTAAACATTCCAAGAAGCATCTTTCCTGCAGGGGAAGTGCACATACTGCACCAGGGACAGAGGAGCTGCTAGATGTGTATGCATGCAGAAGGTAGCACCAGCAGAGGGAAAGAACACACCTCTTGCAGTAAAGAGGCATTCATACCTTGTCTGTATTTATTAGAACTCAGGAGAGGCCCATGCCAGGGCACATGCACTGACTGCTCCACATCATATGGAGATTCATCCTTCGTGTAATACCTCAACTCAACACTTGGACACTACTTGCAAGCTGAGAAATAACAGGTTTTATAGTGAGAAAGACCTGCAGATCTTCGAAGCAAATCTCCAAAATGCTTGACACCAGACTTGATGGTATATGACCATTTTCCTTGCTCCTCACAATTTATGACTTAATTTTAAACAGCAACAATGAAAAAACTGCAATAAAAAAGGGAGAATTATAGAAAGGAATTAAACACCCAGTGGTCACATGGTTCCTACTGAACAACACAACAAATCATTCGGTACCTCTTTGCTATGATTTTTTTGGTAATTAAATATGAAATTAAGGAGATTGCCATCTCCACCTTATGCACAAGCTAATCAGTATTTGCAGCCCATTCTATTCAGACTGAATACTAATAGTTTCTCAAAGCAGCAAAGCACAGTCTTGCCCTCAACTTAGGACAATGTTCCAACAATAACATCAACTAACCAGGTCCCATTTGCAGAGTTTGTCCAGAAAAGGATTTTTAGGAGACCCCATCTTACCCCTCTGAACTTAGAAGTCCTGATTACTGTTCATCATCTACCTTAAGGGATTCTGGACAACAAAAGGTTGATTTTGGTTAAAACGTAATTACAGATTTCAGCAAAGCAGGTGAAGTTTTCTATGGAGAAGGACTATAAGACTTCAAACAGTAAAATGGTAAGACACTGGACAGGGTACCTAAACATCTCAATCTCCTGTCCTGGTGACTGAAGAGAAAGAAAATGAGACATTAAAGAAACACCAAAGGAGGTGGTAACTCCACTCAGAAAAGGCATTTTACTCCTGGGTTTGCAGTCTGATCTGTTCTATCAGCCAGGCCCAGCGAAGCGTGCCGAGTCCTGCTGGGTTACCTCTGGAGACTCGTCAGGACAGACGGACACTGACCATCTCTGTAATTTTCTGTTTACATATTTACAGAACGTATTTAAGTGGTGAGACCGTATGTGTCATGTCCTTAGAAATGCTAATCACAGGCATGAAATCACATCTAGAAAACCCCTACATCAGCAGGTGCTCGATGCCTCCTAACCAGAACATAAGCCGACAAGCAGAATCATAATTCACACCATACTCTCCTTCCACTCATGCTGCTCCATACCACTCAGGCTACTCCCTATCATCCTTGTTTCCCCAACACCTATATAAATGAGTAGGTAGATTTTGCAATGTGCATGATAAACAGGTATGAACTATTGCAAACCAGTACAGGTAGCATTAGTTCCAAAGCTGAAAGCATATCGTGGAGAACGCTTGCTGAATTTCACACTCCATGGCTGTGGCAACATTGAACATAAATCCCTCAGAAAACCAAGGTCCCAAAATAGGGAACACTTCAACGCTGGCAGTCAAATTTCAAGGTTTGAATGCTTTTTGGGTTATTCTAGTTTTAAAATAATAGGAGTGAAGGAACAGAATCCTTAGCTTTATTATTTCCAGATAAGCCCCTGAAATTTTACTGCATAGATATGCCTTAAATTAATACCAACACTGCAAACCTCTCCACAGAGACAGCTGAAGTAGAATCTAGAACAGATGAAAGTTACTTGTGATGAGCTGAGCAACAGCTCGCTCTGCAGTGCTTAAGAGACTACTGATGCTACAGGGGCTCAAAGCTCTTCTTCCTTCCCAGGTGAGAACGCTCTCAGGTTTCTACAGAAAACATCTGCATTACACACTAACTAGACCCTTAAGAAGATGTGAGATTGAGCAGTAGTAGAGACCGCACAAACAGGGTAACAGAATACACTCTTGCCTCCGAAGAGCTCCATGAAAATGTCCACACAATCCCCAAGTCCTGCAACTATATATGCACAAGAATATTTTTCACTTAGGTGAGAAGTGCTCAGTTATCCCTGTGTGTGACTGACTCCCAGAATGGAAAGACTTTGTCTATCAAGTTCAGGGACTAATTTACAATGCATTAAAGGCTCTTTTCAGATTTTTTTAAAAACAAAAACCAGCAACCAGCACATCATAGGAACACAGACTATCACAAATTTCAAGATTCAGCCAGTCATTAATGAACACCATCAAATTGCCATTAGGAGAAGAAAAATCCATATAGTGCTCATACGATGAAACAAAAAAAACCCAATCCCCTGCATTATTAGGAGGTCAGGACCAGACTTTCAGGAAGAGATCTGGGACACCGGCACAGCACCCCCTCCACAGCATCTTCTACACTGCTGCTTCTGCTTTACAACCTGGGGGTACTGAAGTCAAATGTTAACTGGGGACCAAGGAGACAAATCTTTCTACTTCTGTCATCACTCATGCTGGGCATATCACTCCTCTACCTCTACTTCAGCATCTCCACTTTCTAAGTGTGAAAAATAAAAGCGCATTCATCACCCATTTAAAATACTTTGAGATTTATGGATGAAATTCAGAACTGGGAATTACTATTATTATCTTGCCAACTCAGAGAAAAGTATAAAAACATCACATAGGTAAAATAATCTGTGTTATAGCTTACTTAGATTTCTATTTGTGTACTAATATTTCATTTCTCATCATACTAATGATAGCTATTTCTATTTAAACATAAAAATATTTGTAATACCTACAAGCAGCATAGTGATTATACCAGTTTATAGTCACTACAGTAATTAGTTTTCAGTACCAGGGTGTGCGATGGGAAGACTATTCAAATAAGGATCAAACACCCTGGTGCTGGACTAGCCACTGTGGAAAGACTCTGGAGCCCAGGTGATGGCCTGCCTGCAGTCACCCACAACCACCAAGTCCTGCAACAGGGGAAAATACAGGGTACTTATAATGTGTGAATTCATATTTTCAAGAGGGAGGAGTTACTTAAGAAAAAGCACCTACCATAAAAGTATTTTGGAAAAGGACTTTCCAATAAAAGAGTAAATAATTCTTTAAATGTTCTTTATGGCTTTGTGACTTCTTACAAGCCAGTGCAAGTAAATCACATTCTTTATAAGTAAACTATTTTCATGTTACTCTAGTATCCAAAGTGCTCTGCTTGTGATTGGCAAATCAGAAACAAATCTTTTACCCAGTCTTGTTTTCACAAACAATTTTAGAACACCAGTACTTCAATGAAATCAAAGGTAATTGGGAAGATGAGAACTTGCTGCTTCTGGAACATTTTATTTTGGGTTAAAAGCACACACATATTGACCTCTTCTTAAGCACACGTTATTGTAAGAGTTTGGAACCCTGCACTCTGTCTTCGCAGTCAGCAAGAGTGAAATCTGGAAGACTCTGGTCAGTTTGGGACTGCTGCATAGGTTGATCAGGTAAGAACATGGTCAACTCGTGGGCTAGCAGCTCATAGCAACACCTGAGAGTGGGAGAAGGAAGTATCTCCAATGATAGCCATGCAATCAACTGAACTCACAGCAAGCATCCTGATACCAAGCACTCCTCCTCCTCGGGCACGCACTCCTTGTAAGGCTCTGGGCGTCTGACGTGGCTTTTGGGATGGAGATGCCCTAGAATTCCTTCACCCATGTACTGTGTCAAATGAAGTGAAAAAATAATCTTCCATCCTCCACAAAGGACAGATGATCAGCATTCAGATGGGTTCGCCTGCATTCTTGCTGCAAAATGGGCAGGTCCCAGCAAGAATTAACAGGAGGTTCTACCACACACCTCCAGCCAGAGACTAACCTAGTTTTAAATACTTCAAAGCATGGGTTAGAGAGGGGTTTGTGTGCAAAGGGAAGAAGGAAAATTAAGCCAAAAACTCAGGTAAGAGTTCAGAGTTTGCCTATATGGCAATTAACCTTAATAAAAATGGAGCTTGGCATTCTTAGCAAGGCCCTGCTTCTGAAACGTATCATTATTTCCTTCCCAACTTTGATACGCACTTCTAGAAGCCAGCATGAAAACTCTGTCAAGGCCTAAGTTACCCTCTTTTTTTAATTAAAGTTGCAAACCTTCATAGAAACCTCAATCTAGGAGCTTGCCTGTGTACTAGGATGCACTGAGCAAGTAGAAAGCGGGGTTTGTACCAGTTCATCTGATGCCAAGGAAAATCATATCACTGCAACAGAGTTAGTTAGTCTTTATGGGTGGTGAAACTGCATTATTACAGTTAGTATGGTACATAATTCCCAAGACAAGACTTCAATATGCAAAGGGTAATAAAAAAACCCAGGGAGATGTGGGAGGGTGGTGGATTTAAAGGTGGATTTAACAATGATCACGTGCTACACCTAGATCCTGTGCTCTCACCCTTGAAGAAGATGACAGCTCACCTAGGGGTATGCAGCCGAATCATATATAAATAGATTTCAAAACCAGGGTTTAACTAGTTTGCTATCTAGGCCAAGAAACTGTTCTGGAACACATTTAACACAGTTTAATCGCATCAAATCACGGCTGGCCCAGAACTGATTTTAACAACTGTCAACTGCTCCTTGGAACAGGCAAAGCCAAAAGGCAAAGATCACGGCGTACAGTGTACAAAGAACCCAGAGACAACCCAAACATGCAGAGCAGCAGCAGTAAAGCACATTCAAATCCCATGATCTTTATTCAGATTGGGTTACAAGGAAGTGGGAACTGGGAGGAGCTAATCCTAGTGACAACTGCAAGGCAGAACTAAAGCAGAAACATGTTGTGCTGCCATCGGGACGCAGCTTGAGAAATCCCAATATCTGATGGAGAAAGTTGCTGCACTACTTACTGTACACCCATGGCCTATTTGAGAAACAGTGTTAGCAAAAATAACCTCTTTTCTCATCTCCTCAGCTGGGGCAGGGAGTGACAGTCACCAATTAAAACGCGACTGAGGTGGGAAGTAAGAATTGCGTATTAAGAAGGGGGAAGAAGGCAAAAATAACAAACATGTGCAACCCCACATGTGATTCTTTCCAAGAAATCCCAACACAACAATTCTCTGGGAACAGACTCCTGGGTCTGCTATTGCCTTTCAGTATGTCAGGGAAGAGAAAGGACTGCTGGATGCTTGGAAAACTGACTGAATACATGGACATGGAACAAGCCAAAAACTGTTATGAGAAATGTTCCCTACCCTTTCAACATACTTGCATTTGCATATTCCACTTTCCCATGCTCCTGGATCCCAAAACTTCCCCCAGGTCACAAAATCAGCCAGACCAGAATAAACTGAAGGCTGAACCACCAAATAGAGGGACTGCTCCTAAAGGATCTAGCCCCTCAAAAACTGTGTCTGCTGATGCTCAGTGAATGGCAGCAGACTAAAGGGAAGAAAAGAGGAGTTTGAAGTTTAGCTTAACTAAGCAAAAGGCTGAAAACAATTTTATTCACATTCAAAAAGTCAGGTGCAACACACACTGTCTTTCAGTCTGAAAGCTACGAACAAGAACCTGAGATTAATATTAAACATCAAAACTTCATTTTCAACCATGGCCTGACATAACTGACACGCAGCAAAAGCTTCCAACGAAACTCACAGGCAGCACGCACCCACATCCCGATAGAAGGCTGCCCTGTAAACACGTTACACTTGATGAGCGTAGGAGAACACTGCTTTTATAAAATCACATCTCACTCTAAAGAAAATATTTGCCTGGCTGTAGCCAGGAGTGTAATAAGGGTCAGTGGAAGATCATAGGCACAGAAAACAGCGGAGCCTGCCAGCTTCAGAGGGCTGTGATTTTTACTTCTTTCCTCAAGATCTAAGTTTCCCCAAACCAAACCATTTGTAGCCTTTTCCATTCTAAGGACAATATTCAATATGTAAATCTCATGCTGTCACCCCATCCTGACCCCTAGAGAAAAATCAAAACTATATCTAGCCAAGCAACACAACAGGCAAAACTATTAGCTACTGTCCACTCAGATTAAGCAGCCACCATCATCTCTGTAACTCACGCTGGACTGTCCTCACCATACCCCTAAGAGAAGGAAAAACTCATCTCTAAACTGCAGTGTAGGTGTGTAACTGACTGCAGATCTAGACTCAGGAAGCTCTGATTAAACTGGAGAAACTTTTCTGTTTAGACAAAACTTACTGCTGCTGTGGCCATTTCACGCTATGTTTACAGCAGCTACCTTGCCTTTTCTTCTGGCAAAGGAACCAGGATTTAGCAGGATGTAAAAAATAATAATAGTCAAGAGTAACAATGCCCTAAATTTCTGACAAAGTATTAAAAGTTCTCAATGGTTTCCCTTTGGTAATTAAAAAACTACTGTCATTCCAGTGATCACCAAATATTTGTTTTAAAACTGCTTTAAGAAACCATGTTTGGAGCACCCATTGTGCTGTCTAATGTCCATTGTGTTTCTAAGGCCCTTCAGAAAGTATTCCTGCCTCCATGTTTTGTACTGTAAATGAGCACTTAGGTGAGGAGAGAACACTGTCTAAAAGCCAACTGTGCTTTTAAACAGCTCTCCATCCTTTCCTCCCATGTTGGGCACACTTTCCCCTCAGACATTTTGCACTTCACCTCTAGTTTCATGTTCTTGTATTTTAAGTTCTGCTTTCACAGGAAGGATTCTGCTTCACAGCTCTGCACAGCTGAGCTCCCTCTGGAACTTCGCATGAGGAGATTAGTGGTTTTCTGACCCTCCATCCATTGGATTCTTTTTCAGCCTCTTCTCCTCACAGAAATCAATGTATGATGAGCAGCTCCTCAGCATCTTAAAGGACAATAAAACAAAAAGAATCCTGAAAGCTAACTACTACAGGCTTAGGAAAAAGTGCCATCAACCACCTCTGTCTCCACACGTTTCTCTTTGAACAAGCTGTGGTTCCATGGCAGAATAAACTGATATAAACTGGGTTGTCTGTACCATCACCTAACCATGCACTGAGCCATTTCAAATCACCAAACTGACACAAAGCTCCTTCCATTTTTCCTTAGGTTAGCTTTCTGCTGGTGTGGCTCAGCACAGGATCAAATACCAGAGCCAGTAGAATGACATAAGTGGAAAGGTAGGTGGAGGATGGTACCACACACCTGAATCAACTTCTAGAGCAACAGGAACTCACTAGAGAGCACAAGACTGCACAGACCAGGGTGTCATCCTGTGTCACACTGGTCAAGAATGAGCAGTCTGTGGAGAAGAGCAAGACACATTCAAGGGTTATAAAAAAAGGACAACCACGAGTCTCAGAAGATACTAAATCATCCCTCTGTACTGCTATAGACAAGCTTGCCTCAAACACTGTTAAGTGAGGGAGGACATCTGTGCTCCCCTTAACTGAAACCCTGCTGCCAGACCCAAGATAAACTCTAATTCAGAGATGATTCAAGTCCAGAGTTGAAGTTAAACTCTTCAGGTTCACAATGAGAAATAAAACCAAAAACTTTCACACAGGATAGCATATCTGAACTGAGAAATTAATGGCCATCCATGACCATTGTAATTCAGAAGACAAGAGCCCACTGGTAATCCCAAAGATTTTCTGTAGTTGCTAGCACCCACTTCAACATAACAATACATTGTTTACCTGATTTTAATATGAACAGAAACACAACAGAAAATACTTCTAAGATAGGATCTTAGTAATTATGCAAGCGTTCTCCAAAATACATTGAGAATAGAACAAGACAAGCAGTATTTATCATAGCTTATTACCACTTCTGGATCACAGAGAACCAGAACAACTCTGAATATTTTCTTATTTGACAAAACATTCTTAGTGCCAACTAAACTTATACGAGGAACATTTTGCAAATGACTGTAGTATCTGTTAAGTTAGATCAGAAGTATATGCTTGCAGAAGAGAGGAGAGAGACAACAGCAACAGTCCATCTGTCTTTGCTGGAAAGAGAATTAGCACCTGAAAATGAAGTACCTGGAAACCACCTGATGTTCCTGTTGAGAGTGAAAGGGTTGTGTCCAAGTGGATCTCACTACTGCAGAGTCAACTACTTGCAACATCTTTAAAACAAATCTCTGAATTCGCTGCCATATCTATTGTTCTCTACAAAACATCCTCATTACAGGAAATCCACTACTAGGATACATCTGAAGATGTAATTATTAGTGTGATATTTGCTTCTCTTCTAATGTGTCCCACCAAGCATAAAAACTGAGGCTAATAACTCATTAAAAAATATGTTATTCCAGTCACAAAAACTGATGAATTATAATGGACAGGCAAAGATGAACACTGCACAAATGGAAATGTTATTTAGATGGAAGTAAGCATTTAAAATTCTCCAGCCTTAGCTCAGAATTTAACAGAGGGACATAAAATAGATAACTTTTTTCAACAGCCTAACTTGAGGCCTAAGCCACCTTATCTGCACATAATTTTAATGCCAACATCTGGTCCTCTACACGCAGCACTTAATTTCAGTCCAGTTACAAAAAGAAAAATATCAAACTATCCAAGGAGTTTCTACTTCAGGCAGTGGTGTTTCTAGAGGATTAAATTTAATTTAAGCTGTTGTATCACAGTCACTTTGTCTCCAGTAAGACATTATTAACAGAGGAGAAAAAACATTCTCTCAAGTTCAAAGGACAAATTAAGGTTCAAGTTTATCAATGTATTTCAGTCTACAGATAAAAGGAAGAGGAGGCCTAAAAATGGCAAACATACCAGCCAGAACTAGGCCAATGTTGTGGAGAATCTAATACGAAGGCTCAAACCAGTCGTTGATTAGGTTTGCCCTTGGACTTAAGTAGCAAAAAACTATGACACGCTCGCTATGAACAGGCACAAAGGCAAGGAACAGGGAGGCTCAAAGTAATTTCAAGAAAAACTGATCTAAAATCATATTTATTGGAACAGAAGTTGTTATTCTGGAGTCCTGAAACATGAAACCAAACCTTCCCTAGTGTCAAAATATAACAGCTTTCCACCATGTTTTCACTATTATGATATGCTATCTATTAAAGCCATTTTTCAGACACTGATGATCCAGCAATACTGTTCCACAATATAAATATATATCTGATGTTAGAGGTGGTATTTTGGGACCATTTGAAGCACTCCAAGCCGATAACCTTTATCCAAATACATAAAACAAGAGCCATGTCAAACGCACTATAAATAGCATTAATAGTAAGGAATCAATAACATCCAAACCTTAGGTAACATCTTATTAATCCGCCCTTGGCATGCATAGACACACTGCTGTAAGGGCTCTCAAAATGCAACAGTCAAAGGTGAAGGACATAATTTGTTCAACTAGTTAATGCAACTGCTATTTAACCAACTCAGCCGCTAAAATGCCACCTAATGAAATACTCCATGCCACGATAAGCAGCAGAGACAAGGCACGATCAACACGAAGGGTTTTTCCTGAGAAAATAAATTCAAGTCCTCCAGGCTAATACCGTTCTGTCATTTCTTTCCTGAGGCACGTAAAGATCTACACTTGACAACAACCATTTTAATCCCTGGTTCTCTCCCCCCCCCCCCCCTCCCCATTTCTTGTACCGCGCCCAACACAATGGTACAACTGCATGTTCCAGGCGCCCAGGTATCGCCTTTATATTTATTTCTGCTTCCACAGTGACAAAGGTGAACTCTAAAGCTCCAAAGATGCTTTGCAGCAAAGCAGGGGGAACGGTATTCCCAAAGCCATACCCACACGCGGGTTGCAGAAATCTCGCCTCCATGAGATGTTCTAATCTGACAAATTAAAATGGTTGGGAAACGCTATTTGGCTAACGGAATCGGCCGCCACATGCAATACTAAGGGGAATCAAGAAAAGGTCTTTAAAATAGGTCACTTTCATCCAAATCCCACACCAGCACCGAACAAAATGGTATATACACGGAAAACTCACCGCTTGGGGAGGAGCGAGGGGTAGGGATATCGGGGGAAGGAGGAAAAAAAAGGGAAGGGGGAAAACAGGAATCCGCCGGTCTCCAAGGGACCCCCCAACCCCATGAGGGCTCCTGGCTCGTCCACCGAAGCCCACCGGAGCCGTGCAGACAAAAACGACCGAGGCGCAGGGCACGCCTGGCCCGTGGGGCCGACAGCCCAGCCCCGGCCCCAGCCCCAGGCCTGTGGCGGCCCCTGACAGCGGGGAACACCCCACCGCCGGCGGCCGCCCCTCCGAGGGAAGCGCCATTTCGCCTCCCGCTTCCCCGCCGGTGTTCGGCCCCGAGTCCTGCGGCACTGCCGCAGAGCGCGGCGGGGGAGGCGCCGGCCCCACCGGGGCCCCCCCTTCCCCTTCCCCTCCACCTCAACCGTCCTCCCTCAGCCCTCCCGGGGGCGCCGCCGACCCGCCCCGGCCGAGCCCCCCGCCGCGATGCCCACCTTACCCTCCGCCGCAGCCGGGCTGGGAGCGCCGGTCGGCCCCCCGCGGAGGAGGAGGAGGAGGAGCGGGGCAAGGGGCGGCGGCCCCGCGGGGGGAGGCGCCCCCGGAGGGGCGTCGGGCCCGGCCCCCGCGGGTGCCCGGGCGCCGCGGGCACAAAGGCGGCGGGGCACGGCACCTAAGATGGCAGGGCAGGCGCGGCGGAGCGCCCAGCCGCCGCCACCACCACCAACCACCGCGGCCGCCGCCGCCTGGGCCCCGCTTCGCCGAACCGCGGCCAGGCCGCGCCGCGGAGGCACGGCGTGCGGGAGGGCGGGCGGCGCCGGCCGTGCCTGCCGCGGCGGAGCGGGTCCCTTGGGCCGGGCCGCGCCGGGGTAACCGCCTGCCTGCTCTGCCGCCTCCCCTCAGCGCCAACCGGGCTCCGGCTGCTCCGTCTCCGCCGCCGCTCCGCGCTGCCCGCAGCCAGCGGCCCCCGCCCGCCCCTCTCGCGAGACTTCGCCGCCCTCTTCCCCCCCCATCCGCGGACTCGCGGGAGGGGCGGGGGGCGGTGGTTGTGGGGAGGAGGATGAGGAGGGGCGGGGCCGAGGGGCAGTTGTGAGGGGCGGGGGGAGCGGGGGGCGGTTGGGAGGAGCTGGAGGGGCAGGGGGAGCTGCGGGGCAGTTGTGGGGGAGCGGGGGGCAGTTGGGAGGGGCAGGGGGAGCGGGGGGCAGTTTTGAGGGAACTATTGTGGGTAGACTCAGGGCAGTTAGGGTGAGGGGTTGTTGAGGGAATGGAGGGGAGTGTGAGGGATCCATGTGTGGAGACCAGGAAGGGTGAGAGGGGCCTGAGGGAGAAGATGGAGGGTGGTGCTGCTGAGGTGTAGGGGAATGAGGAAACTGAGGAAAGGCAAGAGGAAGCTTAGCTGGGAGCTCTGGGGAGGAGCAGAAAGAAGGAAGGCTTGGGGATAGGGCAGGTGAGGCCTGGACATGGGTGAGGAGATGGAGAAGGAGGGCAGGTGGGAGTCTGTTAGGGGCAGTTGTGTCAGAGGAGGGTGGGTTTGGGGCAGGCAAGCTGGGGATGAGGATATCCCGCTGAGTGGAGACGCTTCACGGGCTGGGAGCAGCTCAGCTACAGGCGATAATCCCAGGAAGGTGGTAGGTGTCTGCTTGTGCTGACTCTTGTGCAACTGGCCTGGCCAAGTGGGTGCGTTTCTGACTGTGTGCCCTTGGCTGAGCTGTGTCCTGTGTATGGCCAGAAATGTTTGACGGTAAAACTCTTGCAGGCCAAGCACAGAGCCTCCTGAGCTGTAGTCTTGTGGTGGGTTTTGAACTTGGTAGGTTGCTGAGCCTTTGTGTGGTTCAGTGTCTCTATCTATGAACTAGAGATAACAGTTGGCTTCATGCAGGGATTAATTATCATGTCTTGTAGTCATGTATTTGTTTATTTGGTTTTACTATAGATTACAGCTGGAGGAATGCTAAACAGTCCACCTCTCCTTGTCATGGTGTTTAAGTGCATTGTGCTCCTGCCTGAACAGAGGAAATCACTGAGGTCAGTCTCCCCTGTGTTTATAGCTGCTTTCCCTTTCAGAAGTATGGGGGCAAGGACTCATCAAGAATTTGCACTGACATCCTGATAATAAACTGTTAGAAACAGTTACATAAGACACAGTTTGTAAAAGGTGTGTTTGCAGGGGTTGCTTGCATTTTTCGTCTCAGGATTATAGCTTGGGGGACAACGTTGTAAAGTACGCTGCAAATATTCATGGCTCTGAAGTCTCCAATATGAAAAAGTACAACTCTAAATCCAGAATTACTGCTGAAATAAAACAAGCAAAACAAATTTCCTTCCTGTTTTCCCATAAACTAACAGGTGTTTTATACCTGTTTGTACCTGTAAAAAGGCTTTGTGAAGCAAGCATTGAGGATGATGCTGGATACTATTTATGTAAACTTTGTTTTTACCTTTTGATAAGCAGAGCTCCTGGGGACTGTTTAACCTGGGATGGGGGAAACCTGAGGGAAGATAAGAGCAGAGGCTGGCTGTAATAATTGTGGACCACATCTAAGAGTTCTGCAAACTTCTCACATACTGATCTGATACTTTACCGTTTCAAATCCCAATGGGAAAAGTAAGGCAAGTGTGGATCACTTCAAACATATGTTGTTGTAAGTTATTGGGGAAAGGCAAACTAAAGGTTTATCTGATTATCTCAACCTTAAAGTTGGCAGCTATGACAGGAAACTTGGTTTCATTCATCTGCCAAAGATATTTGTAGCGTATCATTTGACAAGTTAAAAGGCATTTTTGTAATGGTACAAAAATAAAACCATCCACTTTCTGAAACTACAGTTTCTGTCTTTCTAAAATAACATGGATTTGGAGGCATGCTTTGGGGGAAATTAAGGACAAACTTGAAAGGTAAATATTTGTATTTTCATATGTTAGAACAATGGTGTTTGACCCGAATCTGCCCAGCATGGCATCAGTATAAATTTTTTCTTGTACTTCTTTTACAAAAGAGTGGCTATAATTTGCTTTTGCAATAGGAGAACTAAGTGGAGCAGTAAGAGGGAGTGATCTGCCCATGGGGTCATAAGGTGGAATTGAGAATCAGGTTCTTCTGAATCTTGATCTTGTACTTCTTCCAGCAGACAAATTGCCTTTAAAGCTCATGAATGATGAGAGTAAAAGCTTCAGGTAGTGAGGTCTGTAAAGCTAACCCAGCAAGCACTAGCAGAGACTGGGCCTCAGCTTTTTCTGTTACATGTATAGAAAGGCAACGATAGCTATAGGTAAAAATCCTCAGCATCTCTGATGGTGGCTGCAGAAAAATGTGAATAATGCTTTACCGTTAACTATCAAGTATTTTACTAAAAATACTAGATTTGCATTTGAGCCTTATTCAGTGATAGCTTCAAAAATAAGCAGAAATTCTGAAGGAACAGCCAATATGAAAACTATGATGTTTATTGTTGCCAGCTAAACGGGCACTTTTAGTGTGCTTTTCTAGCCCTATGCTATTAGGCATGTTCTTGTTGCCTTCTCAGATGATCATGGTAGGCATCTAGACAGTTATTTTACCTTAGTTTTCTGATTTCCTGATGCAAATTTAATTCATTTAAAGACCTAAAAAGGTTTATGTATGTCTGCATTGGGATTTGCACCCATCTGCCTATCCAATTGCTATACCCAAAGTTAATTCCATCAGAAGGAGGTGCCAGAACATCAGTAAGCACAAACTGCAGATTACCTAGAGGTTCAGCTACCAGGCAGAAAGGGTTTCAACACATCATTCCCAATGTGCTGCCCCGGAGCTTGTCGTGGGGTAGACTCACATGACACTCCAGCATAGACAGGATTTTTAAAAGCGTGCATCAGCACTCCATAATATTGTAGGAGAGGAAGTAGAGAACAATACTATGTCCAACGGAAACTGTGGCAAGAATTTATTCAAGTCACATTGTAATTACTCCAGCTGGGAATTTGGCCAGGACATTGGGATTAACACCCCTACTTCTTCACAAGTGTCATAGTTTACTTTTTGTAATGACTTTAAGTGATGAGGAGCTTGGCTTTCTGTCTCAGCAGAATGACAACACCTTTGCGTTGCTGTAAGTAGTTTATACTGCTAAAGGTGCTGGTTTGGAGTTAGCTGGGAGCAGTGATGGATCCTAGTACAGTAATCATTGCTTTATAAATACTTGAGTAGATAAGAAAGATAAGAGTGTGATTAGGGCAGAGTTTCAGCTGCTGTAATCACAGTCCTACCTTCCTTAGCCTCCAGTCCACATGCTGTTTTACTCTGACGCTTTTTAAATGACCAATTGTAGATTTTAGAATAAATTGTCAAACTTGAACTAATTAAATTTGGTTATTAATTATGATACCAGTTATGAATTGCAGTTGTCAATGGTTTTGGCTTAGGCATTTTGATATCATGCAAGCAGAATGTAATTTAGCCAAAATAGAGAAGTTTCTTTTTTACTTTCTTCCTGGCAATGAGATCTTTAGAATGTGCCCTTTATATGATTTATGTACTGAGTTAGAAACTAACTTTCAGCTCCTCTGTTCAAGAAAAGATAAGCACTCGTGTGTTTTAGTGTGTGACTAGTTGTGAAATGCACAAGCAAGGAATTGTTTTGCTTTTACTAGCTCATGAAACCTGCAGTTTGGGCCATTATTATGGGTTAGGAGGTTATACAGGAAAAACATGTTCTAGAGAAAGGCTGGTCAAAATAAACGAGGTAGAGTCTTCCAGATGGTTGTAATCTGGTTTTGTATCGATGAGGTAAACTTCAGTACCTTCCCTGGGATGAAGTTACCATGTCAGACAGCATCCCTCCGATGGGTTGTGATGTTGTAATGACAAAAATTAAGCAATGCGGATGTTATTACATAACTGCTTTTGTATTATATCACAACAATAATACTTCATTCTTTTCTCTCTTGTCTTTTATTAGATAAATAAATGCGTTCCTTGCTCTGCACTTATGATTGTCCCATGAGTCAAGGGAGTGGTTTTATCTATTAAGAAATGGGGAAACAGTGGCACAAGAAGAAGTACTTGCCAAGGTCATATGGGAAGTCAGTGTCAGAGGCATAAACAGAATCTCAGCTTTCTGACTGTCCTAATCTACCCTCTGGGCAACTAGACCAAAGTGGAAAAGTGGCTTGCAATGTGACTCAACAGCTTTTCCTTCCTCAGCATCTGCCATGCTGGGCAATTACAAATAAATGCCAGTAGGTCATTTCCACCTGAGCCAATCAGGTTTCCAAGGGACTCTAGGTAGGCATGTCTTCTGTTGGTGAGGGCTTCTTGATGGATGTTTGCAATGGTTTTGCTTTGAAATGTTTTCAGAACTTGAAAAAGAATTCTTTTTTCTTTTTGTCAGATGTATATTTCCCCTGATTTCTTTCAGGGTCTTTTGTAATACGTGTTGCTCAGGGACACCTAGGAATTCTTTTTATCTTTCTGTGCAACAGACTAACAATAAGCTTATTAAGCTGTCCTTTTTCAGGTGCCTTTTTTTATATATAGCTTCTAACATAAATGCCAAATGAACTGATGCTAGGAAGTGCTTCCAGAATATCAGTAGAAGATATCACGACTGACATAGCACAATAAGAGGCAATGCACTTTGGTAGGTCAGATGCTTAGAGATAAGTGGGGTGTTGGGGTGCCTCTTAAACACAGTCATAGATAACAATGTTCTTGACTCCTTTTAACAGCAAAATCAAAACATGTTAGTCCAAAAGCCATTTTTCCAGGCCATGACAACTGAGTATAAGGAGGATCTGTTCATCAAAACAGGGCTGAAAAGGTTTTTACTCTGGAGTTGGTTCAAAATGCCTGGACTGTGCAGCAAAGATCGGTATTGTGGAACCCTTGACCTTGAAGAGCAACTGATGGAAAGAAGCAGGACAGGAAAGGCTTGTGTCTTGGCTCTGGCCCTTGGATAGATGGATAAGAAGAGGCCTTTGGCAGAGAAGGGTGAAAGGTGACTAATAATGTGAAACTGGGAGGAAATTCATTATAGTTATGCAATCTCTAGGTGGCTTGCTTTCTCTGAGAGACACCTTTTGTTAGTTGTCCTACTGGCATTTGCTGCTCACACTGTCTTCTGAATAGAAGTCTTAAACAATTATTTCTCTGCTTGACTTAGGAAGCTTGCTATAGTTCCCTAACAAGGAAAATGCAACAGCAGCTCCTTTCTTTGTTCTCCCTCTACAGAACTTTTTAAATTTCCTTTGCCTCTTTCCTTTCTTATTGCTTTTTCTGGCTGTGTAGTAGTTTAGCCAAAATGAAGAAACTTTTTCCACTCTCATGCACTTGGTCCCCGTATCTCACTTGTTCCATGGTTTTGTGTGTCACACTTCCAAACATTTCATGGACAAGATCTACTGAATTTTGCTGTGATGGCTCAATGTTGCTGTTGTCTGGTCTAGTCCTTCTTCACAGGTTTCTCCCCTGTAGCAAAGCCAGCAGAAGAGAGCTCCCATGCCTGAGCCTGCTGGTTTATGGTAGATGTCTTAGTCCAAGCCTAGCAATGCTGTTACAATGCTGTTAGCTGTAACAATGCTGTTAGGCCTAACACTGGCTTTTGTGCTAGACTGGCTGGTGCTGAGCCTGACACAGGAATGTAGCCTCTAGAAGAGGAGTTTGTTAGAGGAGATGATTTAAACTGCTGGAGCAAGAGTTGGTGGAACTCTTCTGAGAACCCTGGGATTCCTTATTAGCATGGTGGCTTTTCCAGTGACCTCCAATGAATAGCTCTACTGCTGACCCCATCTGGATCTTGATTTTCCATTTTACAGGTAAAATGGCACAGTTTGCATTGTTGGCAAGAGCTGGTTCTTATAATCTGTAAAGCAGTTGTGAAAATATGGCCTTGATGTTCAGCAGTCACCTGTCTCTGAGCCATTGTGTTCCACTCTTGAATAGACCAGAAGAAGAGTTAGGCTGCATACAGATTAACAAATCTATTGCTAGTATCTCTGGCTACTGCAGCATGACTCACCCATCAGTGCTTGTCAGCGTCTGGTGTGACCTCATTGAAAGCTTCTTCTCCTATGTGAGGGCAGGTTGTGATCCAGTGTGGGAATCCTAAATAGGTAGAAAATGAAGTTCTGAGACTGTGATGATGCATACATCCTCAACATCCCCCTGGAAACCAAATATGCCCTCACCAGGAATATTCTTACACCTGAACATCTTTTAATAAGTCTTCCTTTCCTATGCTTCTATTGAATAAACACCTGTAACTATTCAAGACAGCCAAGGAAGTAAGTGTTTAAGAGAATGGGAGAGGCTAGGGAGGAGATACTCTCTTCTTTGCAAGGGTGAAAAGGAGCTGGTGGTTCCTTTTTATTTATCACACCTTCTAGAGGCTTTTGCTCTTTTTTCCTTATGTCAATATGTAGGATTCCTGGTAGGTTGCTTGAGGGAGACAGGTGAAAAAACAGCAGGAGGGGCTATAATAAAGGGAATGGGTGAGTGAGTCGGCTTTCTACATATACTACATATAAGCTACACATGAAAATTAACACTTTCATGTGGCAACTTTCATGTGTAGCTTATATGTAGTATGAAGATGAAACAAAAAGTGGGAGGCAACATGTGTTTAGGAATCAGATGGTTCTCTTCAGCTCTTGCCTGCTGAGTAAACATGAAGCTTGTGCTCAGTGCCTCTACCGACTTCCCATGAGCTGTTACGTACTAGCAGATACAGGCAATGCTGCTCAGCCTAAACTGAGCAAGCTGCTGGCATTTTTGTTGCAGAACCCACATCTAGTAACACACACAGAGGGAACTTTTAGCCTCTAAAAGCACAAGACGCATTGCCTTACAGGTATCTGCAGCCACTTGAATCCTGTGCTGAAAGTGAAACCTCTGGCCACTGGTCTGGTTGCTGTGCTTGGGATACATGGATATCTCTTCCAGTTTTCTGTAGATGATTTCTGTGTGTGGCAATGTTTGTGTCAGCCTGGCAGCTTTATCTATAAGCAGCAATGGTTGCTGCCTCTTGGCTTCCCAAACCCACTATCCTCAGAGCTGCTGCTCCTCTCTGGCTCCAGTGAGCAACCCAGAGCCTGGCACACTGTAAGAATCTTGCAGAAGATCTCTACTTCAGTGGATCACTATGCAATCTCCTAATTACTGTGACAACAGCTTCTTATGTAGCACTTACCTAGAAAAGTAAAGCATGTCTGGCATGGTGGGACAGAAAGACACCCCACTTCTAAAGGTGCATTGTCGTGGTGACACTAAGGGATTATACTTGGGGTTTTCTGAAGACTGGAAATATGGATTTTATTTTGGGGTTTTAAGATCCTGTTCTGATCAGATTCATTTAATGTTCTGGTCCTTCGTTGGGGAAGGCATAGAAGGTTGTAAAGTTGAGGCATGCATGTGATCTGTAAGGAGGAAATAGTCAACCTTATGCCTTTTAATCCATAATTCCTCACCGGGAAGATCAGCCAGATCTTATCTGCTTTGCTGTTTTGTGAATCTGGGGTGAAGTAAGTTGGTGGCTCTGCCCAGTTTCTGGTACAGAGATGTGCACATACACACAGAATACAGCTAATTCTAGAAATGAATGTGTTCTGCTGTTCTTTGCACAGAGGCCAAGGCCTCATGAATGATGTTTTGAGACTGAGCAGGCTTTTCCTGGATGATCTAATGGATACGCAGCATGATATGCAAGTGGGCAAGAGATGGAAGCCCCATAGCAGTGCTATCCATGCTGCATTCAGCTGTGGATGTATTAGGTTAAATGATTAATCCAGTATTTGAAATCTTATTGCTTAATTTACTTCGTGATTTTTAGTATCTTGGCAGACTTTTATTTCACATGCTAAAGCATACCTCAGGTTCTAGTAGAATCTTGCTCTTACATCAACCTCAAACCTCATTGCTGCGCCCTTTATTCAGCTGGAAATGGACAGACACCATTTGTGGAGGCCTGAATATCCTGAGTCACCGGTTACCAGCTGGCATGTGTGCTGCAGTTTTCGTTTCTCCCTTTACGACTGCACTCCCTAGAGGAGGCTCGGAACAATTGCAGTTGTCAGCGAAGGCGTGTGATGTGTACTTCCCTGAATCCACACAATTGGTTGGCGACCTCTGACTACGTCTATGGGGTGAGCTGCCTGTGATTTGTTCCTGTACGCCTGGTGTTTCCAACCAGAAAATAGAGCAGGTGTAGGCATATTTAAAAATGCATTTTCTTCATGTTTACTGGTAAAATCTCTGCATTGTGGAGATGGTGATAGGATGTTTTCATTAAATAATTGGTGGAGACAAGTAATGATTCCAGTAATGCTCTCACAGTAAGATAAATTGTGTGAAAACAGATGAAATCTATCTAGA
Source organism: Loriculus beryllinus (assembly GCA_039877255.1). Taxonomy (NCBI): domain Eukaryota; kingdom Metazoa; phylum Chordata; class Aves; order Psittaciformes; family Psittacidae; genus Loriculus; species Loriculus beryllinus. Next base: position 19,467 of record JBCJKH010057700.1, read on the forward strand.
AGGTGATGAAAGGTAGAAGTAGTTAACTCCCCACACTGGCAAAGCTTTGCTAACAGGAGCATGAGTTTACTGTGCAGGAGCTGAGAGGTTTTCTGTCCGTTCTGTCAGATGTGTTTGTTGCCTTGCTTCCCCGGTGTCCCAAAACAAGGCTGCTGAAGCTGGGCAGGGAAAGAATACAACATGTTTCTATGTTATTTCATCTCACCCAAATCTGTGCGCTATGGAATGTTTGCTGATGGGCTTCTCTGGGGGAAGCTGAAACACAGAACACTTCATTGAGCTTTTTGACCCAACAGGTCTTGACACATTGCTGCAGACATAGCTCTGTGTCTGAGCTGGACTGCAGCACTTCCATTCTGTCCTGCTAAAATAACATATTAAACAATACTATTCAGTCCATGCCATTTCCACCTATTGACTAAAAAGTTACATTCTTCCTAAGCTGTTTTTAATTTCCATGTCATGAAATATTAGTTAATGGTTAGCTGATTTCACTGGCATGAGGATTGTGATGTATGTAACACAGATTAATGCCTGCCTGGGACCAGATGGGATAAAACAGCTCCTTCTACTGAAATACGCAGTGAAATACAGTGATGCTCTGTAAATCAACTTTTTGTTTGCAACAGGTTGCTAGTGTTTGCCTGGGATGGTCCATTCTGTTATAGCAGGTGCTGGTCCTGCTTGGAGGAGATACATGGGTTGTGCTGACTCACAAAAACAGGCGCAAGTTGCATCAGTGGAGTAAGGAGTGGCTCGCCTTAGGAACAGGATGTAGGGTTTGGGGTGAGAACTCTTGAAAAAGAACCTTTAGAGAAATGTTTGTGGGGGGAAATATGTGAGATAGACCTTGAATTGATGAAATTCTGGTTCCTCTTGCTGCATAAGGGGCGTGTCCCAAACAAGATCGGTGCACGACTGTTAGTACTACTCACTGTTGAAGTGTCTTGGGAAGATGTGAACTACAGCTGAAGACAGCAGTACGTCTAAGAGGAAATACTACTAAGAGTAGTCCTAAGAGGAGTTTTCTCAGGCTGCCAGCTGTTCAAAAACTTGCATACACAGTTACTCCCTTGTTCCGCCTTTATAGATCTGATTCATCCACCCCTGTCCTAAACACACCAGTTGCACTATTTTCCTTTCTTTCATCTACTTCACATTTCATATCCTTCAAACTTCCTTTTGTATCTATGGGCTTAATTCTGTTAAATCCAGTTGCTCTGCCTTCTGCTCTGCCTGTGCTTTGCACCTGCTACATAGCCCCAGCAAACTTGGCAACCAACCCTTGGGCACTCTAGAGAAAACAATTGTCTAGACCAGGCACCTTCTGCCTGATGCCCTGGATGTACCCCAGAGCTCCCAGGCAGTATGCAGAACAACATGTTGCTATGCAAATGGTTCCTTTCTGCTCTTCCTTCTACCTCTACAGAATTACATGGTATCTGACTTGTCAGCAGGCACTGGCCTAATGGTTATTGCAAAGGAAGATAGATAAAATCTTGTGCAGTGTCTTTGTGGACTCATTATTGTACCTTTCCCCTCCTAGGGAGTGAGGCAAATGGGAGTGAAGGAGCTCACAGAATAAGCAGCACCCTCTTCAGATCTAGAAGCAGTGCAGGCTAAAGGACAGTAGTGCAAAGGCCCTACCGAGCCTCTGGTATCCAGCAGAATTCAGGAGGATGTGTAGCTCTTCTAAACTGATGAGGAATCAAGTCTTGGTTTAAAAGAGTCCTATGGCACAGGAAGGGCAGAGAAGCCTTGGTGTGAAGTCACAAGCCATTCTCATTCACAGTTAAAATCCCTGTTCCCAAGGCAGACACGGAGCCTGTCAGCATCCTGCAGCTTCCAGTACAGAGATGTGACCAAAATAGCTCCACAACTTTACAGCGTGGCTAAAAATAGCTTACAGGTCAGCTTTTTTTCTTAAAGGTAGTGGTGACATCAATGGGAGAGCACTTTTGCTGCTGTTCAGTGCAGGTGGAACTGAGCAAACAAAGGGGAAACAGCAGCAGTTTAATTATCTAAGCAGCCTTGACGAGAGAGAGGTCTTAAGGGGTGGGGAAGGACTAAGGGGGTACAGCAAGAGATGGACAAAAGCATGAAAGACCTGGGCAGATCCTCTGCCACTGACCAAGTCAGTGTGCTTGTACACAGCTTCTCTCTGGGGTTTTATTGCCGTTATGTTTAAAAGGCATTAACTGCCCATTTCGGGGTCACTGTGGCCCATGTCAGGGTATGTCGCTGGACTGAGCAGCCACCAGCAGCATGTTCCTTGCTTCTCATTTCCAGACAGCAAGCACAGCCTATGATATCACCTCTGGCCAGCACAGCTATGGCCATGGCAATGTCAAGTATGTTTTGCTGTAGCCGTTCACCCAGAGCTGATGTTTTACAGCACAGTTTGTATGTGGAGAAGTCTGGGTAGCCTTCATTCTAAGAGGGTTTCAGTATCTGGTTTTGGGCTCTCTTACGGGGTTGAACTGTCTGTTATTGTAAAGCATTACAGTTCACCAGAGCTTCTCACCATGACCTTCAGGTTTTGAAGTCTCTATTGTACGTCCTAAGTCTAGCCATGGAGATAAATCTCAGCCAAGTTTGGAAGTGACGTGCCTGATCTGAAACATTATGGGAATCTAATGTAGGTTAGGAGGGGTTTGCCATTCCTGCAGCCGCCTGCGTGCTGAGGTAAGTGCTGCAGCAGGCTGTGCTAGCGAGAATTGCCTTTGCGCTGCAGGTTTCATGCCCACTGATTTTTTATGGTGCTGAAAGAGAGGAAGGAGGTGACAAAATAGTGAAAAATTGAGGCCAGGTCATTGCTGTCAGATGAGGACAGAGTCCTCCAGCCAGTCAGATGTGACAGCACACATTTGCTGATGCTGCTACCAGGAAGCTTGAGAGAAATGTGACTAAATGATAGCAGTGCGCATGTGCCTTTGGAGAAAGGAGGCTATCTGTGAGCTCTTGCAGTGCTTTCTCTGCCCAGCAACATCGTTGCTTCTTTTCCTTGCATTCTGCTTAAGCAGCTGTTCTGTATTTACGATCTGATCTATTCTTTGTATAGGGCCATCTTCACACTGAGCCAGCTTCATTGTAACAGTGGTTAGCTGAGATGAAGGACTGACAGGACCTCAGGCTGGCTTTGAATAAGCACTATAAATAGGGCAAAAGCACTATGGTTGCTGCTCTCTTAAACTAGTGTGAGAGCCTTGTAGGACCAGCCTCAGCCTCCATCTATGCAAAATGGCTCCTGTTGCCGTGAAAGGAGGAGACTTCAGCCAAATGCATCTCTAAATTGTCAAGTATAGAGAATTATGTTGCAAGATAAGCTTGCTGAGGATCTCATTTGGTGTACAGCTAAGCTGAAACTCAGTTGCCAATAAAAAGGGAAGCTCTGTATCCCTAGCTGTGTGCTTCTGGTGCATTTTGAAGCTACAGGCCACATTGACTGTGGACTCTAGGTTATAGGTACAATCGACTCAGTACTAGTACCATGACCATTTAGTCATTTCTCAGGACTGCAATACAGCTCTGGCCACAGCCTGCTCCTTCCCCTCAGTGAGAGTTGCTCCCTGGTCTGCCCTGTCCAGCTTGCCATCAGCCTCTGCCTCTTTGCAAATGAGCTGTGTAGGTAATGGGAGGAGGAAAAGGAGGAGGAGGCTGAGGCTCAGCAACCTGCCCATCCCAGCCAGTCATAAAGGCTCCCTCATAGGCTTTCTGGGGTTATTTGCCATGTGAATTGTGTGGGTATAAAACTCTTCCTTCCCTAAATGTTCTGCCTTTTGCAACAGGAGGTCACTTCCCAGTGGGGAAAATGGGCTGGTCGGCAATCATCTTGTCCTTTGGATAAAATCCAGAGCTGATTAGTTTGGGTGCAGCAGTGCGCTGACAGAGGCAGAATGCACCCAGACTGGCTCCCATCTAGATAGCACCCATCTCCCTGCACTGTTCCATGTCCCTGCAGCTCAGCCTGAGCACAGGTTCCTCTCCTCGCCTGTGCTGGCATGCCCACAGCAAACCATAATTTGCACCCAGTCCTCGTGTCTCAATTGGTGGCAAACCCTCCCAAAGCAAACAGTGATTTGCCTGTCTGCACTGACTCAGCTCTGCTGAAGGCAGGAACTGGACCTAAATCCGGTTCAGTAAAGTCTATAGGTAAAGCATAGCCTTCCATAGTAGATATGGGGGGGGGAGGTTTAAAGGAATTTGAGTACATCCCAGGAAGTGAATTGAACAATGCTGCATTAGGCAAGAGAGCCTACCCCGGAGCCATTAATCTCTGCACATCTGTAGTCCTGTGGTTGTAAGCACTGGGGTTTTATTTCTCTGCCTGCAATTACTAGCAAGCAACTGGGAATCCATAGGAATCTGGGCTATCTTTAGGAAGCAAGTACCTACTCTTTGCCTCCTCTGAGGAAGCAAGGTCCTTCATTACAGCCTGTCATGGCAAGGGGCTCACAGATAAGGAGGAAGGGCGGGAAACCTGCTGAGCTCCACTTCTTTAGCAACTCTAAATATTTCCCATAGCCTTAGCTCTGTGAGTCAGCATTCCTAGAGCCTGGACTTGTTTACAGCAGCAATCAGTGAGCTGGTACTGGGTAGGTGGGGTGTGGAGGTACGTGTGTGTCTAAAATGAGAAACCCTTTGCCCAGGCACAAGTGGGGAAGTTACCAGCTGCCTCTCAAAAATGGGACTAACAGGGAGCAAAGGACAGGGATACCCTGAGCAGTAACTGCACTGGAGCTATTTGCAGCGTAAGGAATTTCCTAGTGTGTAAGGAATTTCCTCTAGTGTGAGGGTATTAGAACTTCGTAAAGCTGCATATATGGTGTTGTCTTAGTTCACTTAATAATAATAAAAAAAGGACTCTGGAAATAGTTGGGATTATCAGTAGAGTGGGATAAAGGTAACACTCAAGTGCATATGGATTCATTTTGCTCTGGCCTGACCAGACTGGCTGCATGGCAGGAAAATTCCCCAAACTGTAAAGGTAACAGACCATACACTGAGGTTTCTATCCAGAGCCCATCCTGCACTGGGATAAGGAACATGAACCATGGGACATCTTCTGTCACCACATGCAAGCTTTTTGTCTGACCCTGGCTGGTCAGCCTGTATGGCTCGTGGCAAAGGCAGGGCACATCAGAACCAGTATGGATTATTTTAGATCTGCAACCTCAGTTCTGCAAAGGTATTTATTTTGAAAATTCTGGTTTCCATAGCAATGTAGTGCTGTTCCCTCTCATCCCTCTCCCATTACTCCAATCTTAGCAGCCATTAGATAAATTATCAGCCAGGCAAACCTTAGCATTTTTTTATCTTGAGTGATTTTATATATGTTGGTTCCTTAATGAATCAGAGCCAGTTAGTCAAGGATTGACTCATATCCTTTCCTGGGGCTGCCATGAGGTCTATTGCAGTGTAAAGATGATAATGAAGAATGAATATTATTAATTGCACTTGGTGCATGAATTGCTGGGCTACTTTCCAGCAGAGAAGGGGTCTTATATCTAGAATTCTGCTTTGGTTCTAGATGAGCTGTTTATGTCTTTAGATTTTACTTATGTTTCTCTACAGTTCATTAGGAGATAATAATCTTGTTCCATACATGTAGTAAATAAATTCTTTTGTAGGTGTTGCTGTGTACTGCTACTCAGCTGCTCTTCTCCACCCCAGAGGTGACTTGTGGACACACTTCCCTTCTCATTGTTAACAGAGCCAAGCTCATGGCTCATTAGTTCATTCTTCTCTTTCAATATGTACAAAAAAAGAAGCTGTTAAGAAAACACCTTCCACACTATGTTAAGAAAACAAAGCAAGCTTTACTTTTTTCTGCTGCTGTTTGCTTGTTTCCTGGTGCGTCTTGTCTTTCTGGTCAACAAACTACAAGTCCTGCCAGAATACTTATGCAGGTTGGAATGTAAAAACCCCAGAGTTACCCCTGCAGCAATGATGGCATGCAAAAAGCAAAGATGCAGGTGTGATTTATTCTGATGGTGTAGTTTGCCTTTTAAGGAGATGGTTTCGTGAATTCTTTTGCCTGTATGAACTGTATCCCCACCTGGGGAGCTGTGCCAGAATAGCTGTTCCACAACCCCTTTGCTGTGAACAAAAGCCTTTGTCCTGTAATGCCTCCTCCTGAGTAGGTAAGCAGTGAAGTAAAGAAACTGCGTGGGAGCGCAAGAGCTATGGACCAGATTCCAAGAAAAAGATGAGAGTTAGCCTTTTGCCTTCTGCAGTGTTATCACTTAGTAACTAAAATACCTGGGTTTTAGAAATTGGAGCCTCAATCCATTAAGTTGAGGATGTAAGAACCCCTCTGTGGAATCCAGATGTTAACAGGCATCACCTGCATAGTGACCAGTGCTTGCCTTGCCAGTCCTTACTGGTCTCTAGTGCCTTGTGTTTTCTTCCTGCCTAGGCTAGAGCCATCAGCTGTGTGATTATATTCAGCTCATGATTCCTTTGGAGTAGATGAGTTTATTATGAGTAAACTCTGCTCCCCACTTCTGTTTGAGCTCTCCAGGTGCTAGATACCTCACAGAAATAGCTTCTTAAATCCTAAAGTAGAAGCTCACTTGTGCCCTGAAGAATGATAGATAATAATCCACTCAAATCTCCTAATTTGGATGTCATATATTTACTTTTAGCTGAATTATGCCCATTCTTTGAGAATACATAATACTTTGCTCCTCACAATGTTGCATATTGATGAATTCCATGTATCTTTTTATGCGAAGCATTAAAATGTGGCTGCTTATCCTTTAATTTCCCTTCCCCTCCCTCCCCTTCATGTTCTTATGTTTTGAGATAAGGTGAACATAAGGTGCTATCTCAAGGCTATGCATTCTGTAATACCTTCACTGTGGACTTTTTGATTGACCCTGTCAGAGGTGAATGGTTCCAGTCTTTTTAATGTTCCTCCAGACAAGGGTTCTTCTCAATCCCTAATCTTGTAATCAAGTATCATTGCCCTGTGTCACCAAATGAAACAACTTTAGTAATAACTGAAATAAAAACCCTTCCAGAGGCGGTGTTCTTCTAGTGCTGTGCATTGTTAGGTTGGAGACCTCAAGTCCAAACGCATATTGAACTCCCCATGTGTCTGGTGCAGACATACCCAATGCTTATGTTAAAAATAATGACTAAAAAAGAAAATCTAACCCTGTTTCAAACTAGTAACTGTTTGGTATCCAAATGGAATGAGAATGAAATGTGACCAGCGACCTTGTGACTCCTGTGTTGTATAACAAGATAAAAAGTACTTGGGATTTGTGGATTGAGCTTTTTCTCATTTGTCTTCCAGAGGTCAAAGTCTGCTGTGAGCAGTGACTGATACAATCCCCCATGTAAGTCAGGCAGGGCTGCCTGTGTGTCAGGCCCTAAAAGCAGGGCAGTTCTTGCAAGAACACCTTGGAAGGTGTTAGTGTGGATTTCTCTGTGGTCCCTGTGGTGATCCAAGGAAGCAGGAGGAGATCCAGAACTGTCTGTAAGCCCAGAGCCAGGATTCTTTGAAATCCCAGACTACTAACAAGAGACTTGGCTGAGGCTAACCTGCTGCCTGCCTCCAGTGCTGCTTCTTATACAAGAAGCTGCCTTCAGTTTGTGATTGCACTCTAGTAAACAATTTTTCATGCAGATATGTGCAGCAAATGTTACTCCTGCCTGAGTGAACATTTCAGTGTGTTTACAACAGCGATGTTCCTCAGATTTAGTCGTATTAAACAATGTAGCCACCAGGAGGAGGTCCCACTGCTTACAGCTGTTCTGTTACAGCCACTCACTCAAAACACTTCGAAGGGTGATCACATCATCCCTCTTTGAGCACTTGAGGGGACTGACTCACAAGTATGAGCAAAATAACATTAGTTGGCTTAAGTGGCTGCAGCCCCAGCTGTGTCCCCACTGCCCAATTCCCAGAAGGGCTCATCCCTCAGCTGCAGAAGGCAACTCCTGAGCTGCTGTCATGACAGCCCAGTCTTAAGGGTGTTAATACTTGTCTGGCTCCTCAGGAAGCCTAACCAGCATAAAAATGTGCACTTTTTCATCTGAAAAATTGCCTTCTAATTTCTCAAACAGGTTCAGAGAAGCACCAGTGCTGCTGTGAGGGCAGAGGCAGGCACAGGCAGAGATGACCTTCCCTTTCAGAAGCAGCTAGCCATTACGTCAGTTTTGCTGCCTCACAAAACTATGCCCTATGGTTATTTCTGGTGCTGGGCTGCCTTAATTTTCTGGAGAGTGACTGAAGGATTAACATAGTGTGCTTATGGCATTTGGAATTTAGGTTTCAGGAGGAAAAAACATCTTAATGGTGGAAATGTTTAAGTTGTTAGGAGTGGGAAAGGTAAGTGTGTGGTACCTTCAGTTAGGGGTTAAATCCTTTTTTTTTTTTTTTCTGGCTGCTTTTTAAGACCTCTAACCCAAAGTCTACTATCCAGCTGTCTAGAGACAGAGGAGTCTTTCAAGAGACCAGCTTTGAACCTATAAATAATGTACAAAGCGAGTACAAAAATGGAGTCAAGGAGAGGCTCCACCTTACCTGAAGATAACTGCAAAGGCTGGTTGTGAGCTGCACCCTGGCCAAACAGGAGGCTGCAGGGAGCACTAGCACCCCGTCATTCATCTTGACTAAACTGCTTCTGAGATCTACATCTTCCTCCAACATCTGAATAGCAACTGCTAAATCATGACTGCATTGCACTGAAATACGTTAGATTTCAGGGGCTAAATGGATCAAGGTCTTGAATAATATTGCTGTAAACATACTTGGAACTAAGCATCTGCTTGAGTGCATTGTTAGGTTGGGTGTGTTGGGGTACAGAGTCTGAACCTTGCTATAAATGAAAACCCTGTGGCAAAAAAAAATGTAAATAAATGCCACACTTTGTCTGAGAGCCCTTCCCAGTATCTATAAATATGGTAATTTGGATGTTTCCCACTTTTGAGTTTTAAATAGGAGACAGACACAAGAAAAACAAAGACAGCATTTTTCTTTTCATGGATTAATTTTATAGCTTCAGTTTGAACTTACCTGAACACACTTAATGGAAATAAAATGTGATGTCTTAAAAGAGGATTGCCTGTGAAAGGAAATTGTTTGTTCTTAGAAAATCACTAGATTAGCTTCTCAGTTTAACTGAATTTCCATATGAACTCAAAGCTCATCTCAGGTCAGGCTCTCCAGAAAAACTTTCTTATGGTTTCTGTAGCAGTTGATTCATTCTTTGCTGCCTTCATTTTGCAGCTTTAAGTGGCAGGTTCTCTGAAAAGCCATTTACTTCAAAGCTTTATAAACTAAGGCTGTGAATAAATGACTGAATTATGCTGGCTGTGCCCAACTTTTTGCCTGGATGTGGGAATACTTAGCACTGGGTGTGGAATTCTAAGGAAAATTACCCCTTCCCTTTGTTTGAGACCCTGCTGGCTTGAAAACACAAAGAGCAGCAAGAAGGAAAACTGTGGATGAGAAGGCATGGAAATCTCTGGTATCCCTTCTCCACTGAGAACACATCCTGAACAACTACTGAATATTAATACCCAGTGTAACTAGGGTGATGTTGTGTCAACGATGGGATTAACGTGGAGCTCAGCTTCACAGGACTACATGGCCCAGCAGGCCATGTAGGAAACACGAGCCCACAACATAGCATTGCATGCTGGAACTTGTAGTACCCTTCAAATGCCTCCCTGCGTTAGGCATGGCAGAGTTTCCCCCTCTTGTAGCCATGTGAGCCGTGTCATGGAGCCTTGTGCTGTGTGCTTGGTCTGTTACTGGAGGACATGCACTAGTTTGGATTTTAAAATGTGTTTTTCAAGCTTTAGATAATGCTGACATGACACTTGTGACAAAATAGAATCCCAGGCTGGTTTGGGTTGAAGGGACCTTAAGACTCATCCACTCCCAACCCCTGCCACGGGCAGGGACCCCTTCCACTGGAGCAGCTTGCTCCAAGCCCCTGTGTCCAACCTGGCCTTG
>JBCJKH010057702.1:0-28158 GCA_039877255.1 Loriculus beryllinus
TATATAATGCACATTGTGAATAATTGCCTGGATCAGTGAAGAGATCTCACCATGGTCTCCACAACCAACAGGACAGAATGAGAACTTCCTGCATGCTTGGGAGCTCCCGCTTTGATTAAACATCTGAGAAATTTCCCAAAAGACCATTATGCTCAATCAATGTGACATTGCTTCAGCTAACAAAATTCTTTTAACATCCAAGATCCTTTGAATCATGGATTAGAGAGGGCAGGTTAGTTCAGGTTCTGAACTGCGTTTAAAATGACATAATTATCTAGTAACATCACTGTATGTATTAGAACATTTATTTTCAATGGAAAACCCCAGTGCCCTTCAAATTCTATTTTAAAAACTGTAAGAATTGATTGTATTAATGTTTCATATTAATTGTATTTTGTATTAATTTATATTAATTATTATTTGATTGTATTAATTTTCAAAATATTGAAATATTTTGAAAGCTTGAACAAGCTTTCAGACTTGCTAATATCACTCAAAGTCAACTGGATATTCTTTAACATAGGAAAAGAAAATAATATATCATGTAATTATTGCTGACATCTAGCAATTGTGAAGCTAAGACAGTCAAAAGCATAACTACTCAGATGTCTGTATTTATTGCTGGGTTGTGGGTGTTTCATTGTCAGTAAAATATTTTTCTACCATAAAAACCATATGCATTTCACTATATAAAACACATTTCTGAATGAGATTTGATGAAAACAAATTAGTTAATAAATTGTCTGGCCTTGCTCGTTTATGTTAAAAATATCTTGTCTGGGGTTTTGCTGCCATACTGCCTGTGCACATATTTAAGGTTTTATTCCTTGTGCCACAATTAAAAAGTTATGCCTTGTTGGAAAGTGTTAGATATTATACCAATACAACACTGTCAACATTTTCACAAAAAGCCTCATGCAAAACTCTAATACATGAAATACTTTTTCAGTTTTAGCCTACCATCGTTATACTTAAATATTCATTTCAGTCTAAGTTCCCTACAAATATTCTTCAAACGTATTAGGTTATGCCATCAACTGTGGTACTATTTTCCTACTTAACTAACCGAAATATGCAGGACTAACTGTTTTGGAATAAAAGTTCTCAAAGTTATGGGATTGTTTTGTTGTTGGTTGGTTTGGGATTTATTGGTTGGTTTTTGTTTCCTTTTTTTTAGTTGTTAGGGTCTATTCTTAAAAGAGGAAAACAGAGAGAAGACAATGAAACTGAGCCCAGCTTTGCAGGTGTAGTGAATATGGGCATAGGAAGGCCATTTCTCATCCCAGTTTTCATACTGTGTCACTGTTTCCTCACTGTCCCTTTTCCATCCATTGTATCCACTTGCCCTGTGTTCACTGCCACCTCCTAACTGTTCACTGCTTCTTTCGAGCATGCATTACAATTCATATTGGGGACTGTAGTGATAGGACAAGGGGCAATGGGTTTAAACTTAAACAGGGGAAGTTCAGGTTAGATAAAAGGAAGAAGTTCTTTACTGTGAGGGTGGTGAGGCACTGGAACAAGTAGTCCAAAGAGCTTACCAGGGGTGGTAAATGCTCCATTCCTGGCAGTGTTCAAGGCCGAGCTGGACAGAGCCTTGGGTGACACCATTTAGTGTGAGGTGTCCCTACCCATGGCAGTGGGATTGGAACTTGATGATCTTAAGGTCCTTTCCAATCCAAACCATTCTAAGATTCTATGATATTTTTTATAAAAACACATCTGAGCTCCCATGAATGCAACCAAAATGTTGTAAAACACTGTCAAATGAAAAATACAAATGTGGTATAATTTTTAAGTGCCTAACCTTTCTTGTAGGTACAGCAAGTTGTGTGCTGTATTTATTATGCTAATAGGTAATGAGACTGCCCAAAATCATGATGCCTGCATTTAAATTTCAGGGACTTTTGAGATATGGTTAAGAACAACGAATATTTGGTGTTATTCATTACTTTTCAGCTGTGTGCATTCAGTAAAGTAGGTTTTATTTCTCTTTTTTTTAATATAAAAGCTGTATTTTAAAAACCAACAAAAAAAAAAAAAATTCCATTTCTATATTACATGGTGTAACTCATGGACTCCCAGCATTGTGTATTACAGCTTCAGCCCATAAACATGTTCTGAGATGAAATATAGGACACAAATCAGATTGGGATCCAGAGCTTCTTTCATATCTGGTAGAACTGTAAAGAAGATGCCAGGTACTGAAGGGCTGATCTGATAACTCTTTTGGGGAAGCTCCCTGAGGTGTAGAAAAAAGAAGAGGAAAACCATTAGATGTCTAAATCAAAGGGATTTTGCTGCCAGAGAAAAAAGTAAATGTGAGCAGAGGATTTTAATGAATTAAAATTGTTAGAATATCTAATACAAGCAGGCTTGACTTAATCATGATATCATTGAATTAAAACCCTTTGACCCTTACATCAGGTGAACCACAAAGACGACACAGGCCTATTTATAGTTACATCACATATAGTTCCCTACTTATAGTTACATCACATCTTGATCACAATTTTTTGTAGGACACTGTTAGTTATAAATTACTACACAAAACAAAACTAAACAAAACATAACAAAACAAAAACAAAAAAACAAACAGGAATGTATTCTCTAAAAAAGTAATTCAAGTCTGTATCAGGGAATTGCAGAGATCACAACTTGGCTGTCAGACTAGACAAAATCTATAGATATATCCAATGCTTTTCATAGGAAATTATTTCATGTCATGTCAGATTTTGGCTGTCCTCATACAAGGGTGGAAATACAATGCAGGAAGCACTGTATTTTACATCTCATTTCTTTCACTGAGCTAGGGCAAAGATTAGTTCTCCAGTAAACCATTCTTCCCATCTCCCTTGGACCCTATAAGACCATTACTGGTCTAACAACATCGGTTTTGTTTTGCATGAGGTTCTTGCTCAACTTTCTGTTAGAGCAGCGTCTTTTCAAGTCCTTGAAAACTGCAGTAAGCATGAAACATTAAAGTTTATTCTAACAAGAAAATAATTACTTGCTCCATTTTTATGTACTGTATGAATCTGGGGAGGAGAGATAAAAGACGGAAGAACAAAAGAATCATCTGAACAATAAGGTGATGAAAATACGATAAAATTGGTAAAAACATGCAAATAGGAAACAGGCAAATTCTCACCTCAAACTTTTTCAACAAAATCAGTACTGAGATGATCTGCCTACCGCAGCAACAGTTATAAAGCCTTTGTGTAAGACACTTACCCTGAAATTCAGGGCACATCTCATTGTTGGTTCAGCTTTACAACACAAATCTTACTAGCATTATGAAAAGCCCCTACAAGATGGACACTGTACGCACACACTTATGCACATACATACAAATACACTCCCTCTTTCTATTCATCCAAATTGCCAGTGTCCAAGGTCAAAGTCACTTCTCTGTAGGCCATAACTAAGGGGTATTTGAGAAATGTCATATGCAGGGTGGAGCTGACAGAGCAGATGATACACAGTCTCACAAATCTCAGAACTTTTGCAGCTTTTTCTTTTGGAAAGCAGTATCACATTAATTCTGATTATTTCCCTTTCTTATATATGTTCCTCTTCAAATGCCTCTGATCAGTGCTCTTTCCTCCAATGATGGAGTTAGAAACCATGAAGAATAGGAAAAGTCCTGAGATACTAAGCATAACCAAAGACACCTATTTCTCACTATTGACTGATGCAAGAGGAATGTAGGCATGGAGCTGAGATATACTTTCATGCTGGTGGCAGCAGGCATGAAGGAAACCAAACAGGAATATAAGGTAAAAATATCCTGCTTTACTCCTTAGCCGGGTGAACACTCTTCTGATTAAACCAGATTTCTCCTTATAACACCACAGTTTTTAATTATAAAACAAATTCCTCCGTGGCTCAGTTTCCCCAGATGTCATCTCAAGACTTTCAGTTTGCATGTCAAACATGGCTAGTAAGTACATCCAAGGAAAAAAGCATCCCTGGAGTTCTCAATAGGCTATCAGGTCGTCATTATGCTTAATTCTCACTTGTTCTTTCTCCTTTTCAAAAATTCACTTTAAAAGTTTTTATCAGATGACCAGATTCTTTTTTTCAGTATAATCACTTCATTTATTTAATGTTTATCATCATTAAGGCTCTTAGTGGAATCATTTTAAAATAAGCTTTCAGGGTCACTTCGACTCTATTAAGCTTTTAAAATAGATTAAACCCAGGGTCTCTGCTTTCTGAATACAAAAGCAGATCTTGCCTGTAAAGCCAAAAACAATTTAAAACATATGAAATGCAGTAGAATTAATCTGTCCAGAACTAACAGGAAGACTGTATTTATAGCAGCTGATTTATTTGTTTGATATACAGTATGTGCTCTGGTTTATAATTTTTAAGGTGTGTGAAAAGGGTCACATTATATATTACAAAAATAGCAAGCCAATGATTTACAAGACTTCACATTGTGCCTATTGACCTTCTCAATAAGAAAGGTTGGTAGCTGTAACAGCACTGAAAAATTAAACCCATGGGAGTCAATTTAATGTAGTATAAACTCTCTAACAACCAGCAAAATAGCCATATCAGCTGTTCCATCTGCAGATTATGTTTCAGTTGTAAAACCCAGTTTTTAATAAAAAGTGCACAAGCTTTCTTTATTCTACAAAGCATGTGTTTCCTCCTCCATGGAAGCAGCTGCTCCCTAGCTTTCATGTGGCAAGAATGGAAGTATTGTGTGGTAACTGGTCCTCTCGGTGGGATAAGGAAAAAAAAGGAAGAAAGAAACTTCTTAGTAGCAATACAAGTCATTTTGTCCAGTTTCCTTATGAAAATTAATCTGTGAGCTCTGAAGAAAAAATGTACATCTGTTTGTTTGTCCTTTGTTGTGGAAAAATACACTAGTCTATCCACAAGAAAAACAATATTAGCCCATGTACAGCTTCAAATAATCAATACCTAGACTTAACAATTGGGTAATGCTTCATGCTAACACACTCGCTCTGAAAATGAGAGGTTAAGGGCAAGATATCTCTTTTAATTATCAGAGCCATGTGTCATGGACATCGCAGAAATAATGGTATCTGAACACATCTAAAGCACTGTCAGGTAAATGAAAGACAGAAAACATTCAAACTGTGATCTTACTTATGATTTATCTCATTTTTAGCAGGATTATCTGGCTGCCATAGTAAATTGCACAGATGGAAGCTGGCAAGTGAGATAGTGTCTTTTTGTATCTCTAGTTTATCATCCCTAAGATGCTCAACTCATCCACTTTTTGCAAGGAATTGGACAAAAATAGCCTGGGGACACATAGAGATTCTAAAGCTATGCATTAACAGCCACTATCCTCTAAAATTAAACAAAACCTAACAACAAAACAATGCAGCTAAGACATCAGGTATTCTGATTTTGGATTATAACTTAGGGGGACCTTCATGAGAGAAAGTTAATGGCAGGCACACAACGCTGGAGATTTAACTATCCCATTTTGTCTGTCTTGGTTTTCTTGACAAAGAGAGATTTTTTTATAGCTACTACTGTAATGATTTGGTGAAATGTGGAAGCTCACTGAAGGTTTACACTTCACACTGGCATTTCTCTTCCTGACTAAGGAAGCAAATAGCAAGACAGCTGAGGGCAAGAAGATTGGTGTTTGTGAACAAGCACATGAGAGATGTGAGATTAGGTTAGAATAATGCGTAGTGGTGGAAGTTCTTTTCCAATTCAGCAAATCTATGTAGGAAGCTCATTATGAGATTTCCTTTATAACTTTGGTCTCCTCTGGCATAGCAGAACATGGTGCAGCAGTAGGTACCTTTTTTTTGTGTCTTCCTGTGAAAGACCACTACTCTGTCTCTGATTCTCATTCCAGTTACATACTGTATATGAAAAGAACAGGTCTCTTCAGTATCTGCTCTAAGTCCTAGTTTGGTGAGCTGTGTGCTATAGCAATCTCCACATACACATTCTAAGTCCTACTCAATCTGTTAATTATAATGCAAAGGAGAGACAAAATGGGTTAAGATTTCAGTACTGTGCTTATTGGTGGTTAACAATTTCACTGGAACATGATATTCCCATATTGATAGCAAATGAGCTGAAGGAACAAGGTTGATTGTATTAGCTTGTCAAAAAAATACATAGACACAGTTACTGAAGCTTTGAAAATGGTTGCAATTAAGGAAGTGCCATAAAATAATAGATGTCTCTTGTGCTACTCATGATCCTAAGATATTTTTTGGTTCTGAGAAGACTTCATAAAAGACAGGTGAAACCATCTGCTACAGGCAGCCAGTGTTAGCAGCAGGAGAGCTGTCTGTCCTGTTGTGCTGCTGGAACATGAGGAAAGCAAATCTAGATGAAAAAAATTCCCACTTATTAAGGCTGTTTTGAAAAAAACACACATATGCTTGTCCTCCAGGGCTTCTGCTTTGCTTTATTATGAAACCCAAGCGATGCAAACTGAAGTTAAAATGCTACCAAAGTGGACAGTGGGTTCAGCATCAGCTTTGCAGAGGTGCACATGGCCAGAGAAATGCTGACAAAAAGCAGGTTCTCAAGTTCTTCACCACATTATTATATAGTATTATAAGACATGCTTGTGGAAGAGGCAGTTTTCTTCCCCCTTCCCTATTGTTTGCTCAGAATTTTCGAAGAAGCATTCAAGGAGTATCTGAGTCTTTGTAAAGCAGAATCTATCAGTAAGTCAGGAACACTGTCTGGAGATGGCAATAAAAAAGATCTTATTTCTCATTTGATTTGAAAGAAGTGCCTGAATGTGTCCAATATCTCCAGAGGTAGGTTCATAACCTTTTGTACCTGAGTTCCCCAGGTTGCAAGCACTTGAACATAACTCCCAAAAACCTATCAGAAAAGCATTCCAAGTATTCAGTCTGAGCTGTAGGTCAAAGATTAAAGAGAAAAAACAGGGCAAAAGCAACTCCTGAAGAGTCATATTAAGGTTTCCTGTATTTCCCTACCATATGGCTTGTGGAGATAGGGGATTTCTAATCATTTACTGTCCTGTCACCAAAGGAAGCTCGTTCTGGACCTTCTGAAGTATCACGAACCACTGCAGACTAATAATCTTCGGGAAGGTCATGTAAGAAAAGTTCAATAATAAAGCAACTGGGACAGAACCTTGACATTTGTGATAATAAACGTTATCAACAGGATCAGGTAGAGTTCAGTGAAACAGCTGAATTTCACATGTCAAAATTGCTAGTGAGAAGTATTGGAAAATCTTTTAGACTGACATTTTCCTGGAGAGGCGATCAGCTCTAGGAATCCTTGTGCCTCGGGCACAATTCGATATTGTCTATATCCTTTGTCTCCTTGATCACAGAAATCAGAGCTGGAGAAGACTCCCATGTCACCAGACTGGTATACATTTTGAAGCCTTTCCCAGCTCATTTAGAGAAAGTCCATGCAATGACACTTGTATCATTTATTTCAGGAGAATATTTCTCACCTTTAAGTAGGGGGAGAAAATCTTTCCTGCATGATTCTTTAATAACTCCTAAGAGCCATGTCTGGTAGTGTAATGTCTGTACTGAAAGCAGAAAGGAAATTGCATCTGCTTTACAATTTCCACTGGTGTAACTTAAATGCACGTGGTGCAGGGTGATACAGAATCTGGCCCCTAGGATTTCACTTAAGAAAAGCACTGTAGCAGTTAAATGGCCCCATGTTTTTACTTCCTCTTTTTACTTCTGTTCCAGATCCAGTTCCATCTGTGAAGTCTAAAGCCCATGCAGGAGCTGTAGTCATCAGCCATTGTGCAAAGGGAGAAGAGACCTGAGCCTGAGTAGTCCAAGATATTTCCAAGAGCATAGCACTGCTCTCTTCAAGGACTTTGCAAACCAATAAATATAAGCTGTGAATACAGGAGTGGAAAGCCAAATAGAAAAATCACTTTAAATCTCTTAATAGCCATCTCCCAGGCTATAGCAGCAAACCTCCTACTATGGCCAAGATAAAGAACTCAAAACAAAGAAGAAGAAAAAAAGCTGATGCTTGAAACTAGCCCATACACTTGAGTAGATTGATCTCAATAAACAATATATTTGTCCCTGGATCCATACAGAATTCAGGTTATGGACATGGAAAACCTATTCAAACTTACCAAAGTTTAACTTCAAAGCCTACTTCTTTCTTAAGGTTTTTGACCATAAGAAAGCTGAACCAAGTGGAACTGAATACTAGATATGGGCAGATGATCAAAGAGATTGAGTTTCCATAGCTAGTTTCTATAGGCTGCAGTTTGTAATTAAGCTGCAGTGGCTGGCTCTATGTGTATATGTCACCTAATACATAGGTGGAACAAAAAACATTAGCCTAAATCATTGCAAAGGTCACAGTTGCCATTTTGTGTAAGTAGCCTTGAGATGAGTCTCAGTAAAGTAAAATATTTACTTCTAATTCACACCACCTTCACCATTTCAGCTAACACATTTTACTTCTCACTTGCAGCAGACAAGCAGCATTCATGCAATTAGGCAGCATAGCTTATCTGCCAGCTGGTAAGTCCTTATGCCTTCAGTAGTTGGGTTGCAAGCCATTGTCCTGTTATATCCATAGTCTGGAAGGAGCAGAAGGCAGACTTCAACAGACTGAATGCTATGAAACCTTCCCAAGAAGAAACCATGGAGCATTTCTTACTCATCTTTACTCTTACAGATCTTCCCACTGTGCAGAGCACTGCCACAAAAGTTCCTGGATCATACCCCAACATGGCTTGCTGTCGTGTAGCTTTACACCATTTACCTTAAGACTTATTTATTTATACATTTACCTTAAGGTTTATTTATTTATACATCAGTGAAGGTACCTTAAGTAAGCAATTGGAGCCAAATAAAATCCTGCTGGTTTTACAAATCAGGATTACTGGCTAAAACTTTCTCATGTCACCTTTAAACAGCAAGGCAGGTCCCAGGATAGCATTACTGATAATTACCAAGCTATAATACAAGCTGTCAAATCTACTATAATCAGGGGTTTAAAACAATACACACTCTGTACTAAATAATTGCTATAAATGCCCTGAGGTGTAAAAATATTGTTTGAGATGTTGTAAGTAATGTAGCTGGATTTAACTGCAATTTGATATGTCTGTTCTGGTTTCTTCACATAGCCTAGCCCCAAGTGTCTTTTCAGCTCTGCTCTTTAGTCAATGTTAGCCACAAAAGTAACAGTACCTCCATGTACAGTATACAAACATCTAGGTCAGTCTGAGGTCAAAGCTCAACTAAAAGGAGGCAGCATGCAATAAATATAAATGAAGTATATTACTATGATAAATAAAAGTGGTTTACATTAATGCGAACAAGCTTGACTGATAGTGAGTACACTTCCAAGACACGGGGTCAAGCTTGGTGCATCAGAGAGGCTGAAGGGCTGAATGAGATACATTGCTGCAAGCAATTCTGCAACAAAAATCCCTAAATAGGCTATGATCTCAGAGAGCAGACTTATCAATTATGGTAATAAAGTCATCCTGACAGTAGACTTTCTATTGCTATTTTCAGATTTTTGCTGTCACTGCCTAAGGAAGTTCTATTTCTTTCCTGTTACAGTTTTTTTTTCCAAAGAGTCTAGAATTTGTGCTATTTGTTTAGTTTTATCTCTGAGGTTTGCTCTCCCATCTTATTCTTTCCTCTCTGCAACTTCTACTGTCAAGTAAATGTTCTTTAAAAAAATATGTGATTTTTCTTTATCTGTAGTATACCGATATTTGAAGTTTATATTTAGAAGACAAATTCTCTGGAAAAATATGGCAGCAGACCTTCCTGTGCTGGGACCTTGACTTTTTATGTTTGTATGTCGTTTGTATGCAGTGGTGACCTGAGTTTTGACAATGACTAACTCCATATAGTGTAACCCTACACATACAGTTCATCTATGAGCCTGCCTGACAGGTAGGCTTCTGGTGAGGTTCCCTGGAGTACTGTGAAAGCAGAGCTTCTGCCTAAAAAGCACAGTTTGTACTCGAGGACTCAGGATCTCACTACAAGACTCAGCACTAAGCTGAGTAGCCAGACTTGCTTTCCGGGGGATAAAGGTGCAGAGAAGCACAATAGGAAAAACTTAATTGGACAGGACTAGAAAATTAAAATAAAATAAATAAAATAATAAAATAAAATAAAATAAAATATAAAATAAAATAAAATAAAATAAAATAAAATAAAATAAAATAAAATAAAATAAAATAAACAAAACTGGGGGGGGGGAGAACAGAGAGTTGTAGCTGCTGTTACTTCACAAGTGACATTTTACAGAGCGGAAGGAAGAGGGGGCAAAAATGGTAATTTAATATAGATAAAAGGAACAAATTAAGTGGGCTGAAAACAGATGCTTGAGGAAAAAGGGGGAGAAATAATAAGGCAGATAAGCACACGGCTGGCTCCGGCATGGGAAGAGGTATCCCTGTCTGCCTGTGACACCGCTGAGTGCTGGGGGTCAGGGCTTCTCCTTTATGGTTCTTTCACCCTTTATTGATTGCCAGACTCCCAGTGATGGATCCGAGCCCCATCAGCTGATTTTGCCATGGATCTCGTGCTCTGGCCCCCCATGCCCAGCGCTCCAGAGGCAGGAATTCAATGAGGGGTCTCATCGGCCTGGTCCTGCCACCACTGCCTGGTGCCTATGGGGAGGTTTCCCCCATAGTTGGCCACTTTGGGCTTCATCTGTTGGGTGAGAAAGAGGAGCGCAGTCTGGGAACACACAGGAATACACGGGAGCATGCGGGGCCACTGCCTGGCGCTGGCAGGGCTGTGCTTGGTGTTGGTCCCATGGAGATGAGATCAGTGTCCCCATCATCCTGTGGTCCTTCAAAAGTCCTTTTCACTCCTGTGGCCACCCCATGGCTGTGGCTCAGCCCTGGAGAAGGCTTTTGGCACGAAGCGTGCTCCGGCTGGGATCTCCACCTTGACTCGGACATGCTGGTGCTGTCACCACAAGGATGGGTTTGGGGGCATCCAATGCAAACCGAGCTGTGGCTCAGCATCCAGGTCTGGTCTGCACTGCGAGGTGATGCGGGAGACATCCCTGGGGTGTTCTCACCGGACTCCCCCCCAGCTCCATCCCTCCCCACCATCCCTACTCACAGATGTAGTAGTACTCGTGGCCGGGTCTGAACTCGAAGCCCAGTGAGAAGGGGGTGAAGAGCTGGAACTTCTCTGAAAACTTGAGGGGCCCGTTGGGGGAGTCGGGCCGGTTGCACTCCCAGCGCTTGAAGCCCCTCTGACGGTGGTCGCAGGATGCGTGCCCCTCGTAGTTGACCATGTAAAGGATGTAGCGCTCCATCCGCTCGGGCAGCGGCTCCTCGTAGTGCGGGCAGTAGATGTCCAGGTAGTCGTTGATGCTCACTTCCACTGTGTAATCCCCGTGCTGAAACCTGAAGGAGAAACCGGCGTCAGGAGGACCACGTTCCACCGGATCCCACCATGGGGATGCCGGAGACCTCGGGTATGCCAAAAACCTTGGTTCCACCACAACCCATGGCTTGATCTGGCCCAGCCCTGCACCGCTCTCCTCACCGCTCCAGTGTCCCCATTAACCTACAAGATTAACCCAGAGCCCCTGTGATAAACCGGCACCTTTTAAGTCACAAAAGGACCATTATTCACGGCGATGCTGTGGCAGCGCTGGCACTGCGCTGCAGCCCCGGTGTAATTTGTGCTTCTGGCACTGATTACCTGAGACATCAAGGGATTAGCGGTGCTGGAGAGCTCTGGCACACACACTGGCAGCTTCCAGCTCCTTGGGGTGACCCCTGTGACACCCCCATACCTACACTGCACCCTGAGGGGGGGCATTGCAGCCCCCTGGAGCTCCTGGCACTGCAGGCGATGGAGCTGGCGGCCAAACTGCCCGGCTCCCTCAGGAGCCAACCTGGCAGCTTGGCTTTAATCTCTGCTCATCGAGCTCGTTTTCTTTGCTAATTAATTTGAGGTCCCCCTCGGCACGAGCAGGGATGGGGGCACCGCACGGCTCCAGGGCCGGAGGAGCAGCGCTGCATGAAGGGATGCTCAGCGGCTGCAGGGGTCAGTGTGGCCTGCGTGGGGTAGGGACGGTGGCCACGGATCCTGTGGCCACCCCGAATCAGTATCCTAGAGGCTCCCTGTGCCCAGTGGGGTCTTGAGCAGGCAGGAGCAGGGCTGAGCCTGGCTCAAACTCATCACACTGAGCAGGGTGAAAGGTGACCCAAAAAAGGGAAAGGGGGGGATTGCAGACAGCAAGGGTGGGGAGTGGTGGTGAGCGGCGGCGTCCAGCCCCATCCAGCTCATTACCTGCTTCATAAGCACTCTGAGCACACAGGGAAACGCGCTAATTAAGGAGCAGGGTTTTTCTCTCTCTCCTTCTCTCTCCTTCCCCGAGTCAGTTGTGCCAACCCTGCCCCTGGCAAGGTAACATTTTAAATGTAAAATTAATACAAAGGGCCAGCATTTACTGGGAAACAATTTTCAAACGCACACAAAACAATACAAACGAAAAACCCCAAAACAAAACATCTTTTTCTGCTTTTTGTTAAAAAAAAAAATACTTATTTTAATGATCATTATAAAAGCCCAAGCAAAGGTGACTGAAACAGGAGGGCACGTGCTTAGCAGGGGAATAATAATAATTATTCTTTTTGGAGGGGAATAAAAACATCACCTGACCCCAAGGGCCTTCACTGGACTGGCAAATGCTGCATTAGAGCTGATGAGCTGTGATCAATGGCACCAGGCATAAAGTAGGGTTTTAAGCTAAGAACGGGTTTTTTGGGGGATGGATGTGGGGAAGGTTTGGAGGGATGGATGTGGGGCAGGTTTTGATACATGGATGTGGGGCAGGTTTTGGGGGATGCATGTGGGGCAGGTTTTGATGGATGAGGGTCGGCAGGTTTGGGGGGATGGATATGGGACAGGTTTTGGGAGGATGGATGTGGGGAAGGTTTTGATGGATGGATGTGGGGAAGGTTTTGACGGATGGATGTGGGGCAGGTTTTGACAGATTGATGTGGGGCAGGTTTGAGGGATGGATGTGGGGAAGGTTTTGGGGGAATGGATGTGGGACAGGGTTTGGGGGCACAGATGTGGGGCCATGCTGGCAGCACCAGCACTGCTGCCCCAGCACAGCAGGCACAGCCCAGCACAGGAGGAGGCAATCAGCACAGGGTTCATTGGAGGAGCCCCAGGGATACCCTCAGGATGGGGATGTGCAGATGGGGGCACATGGGGATGGGGGTCTGTGCTACTGTGCCAGGCACGGGGCACCCTATGGCCGGGCAGAGCACCCAGTGCAGGGACAGCGCCTCATGGAGCTGGTCTGTGCTTGTTCCATCCCATCCCAGGCACCGGCCATATGGAACCACCACCAACCTCTGCTCAGCACAAGATGAGCTGTCACCGCCTCATCCCAACTTGGCTTCAGCTTTCCACGGCACCATAACCACACTGGCAGCCCAGCACCCTAAAACCTGTCCCCGAGCATCAGCGCCCACGGAGCCCTCTCCTCATTCATTCTTGTTTCAGTCATTCAGTTCACAAAACGTCAATGGTGTTTTCCAGCCCTGGAAGGTGCCTGAGCCCCGTGGGATACCCAGAGCAGGGCTGTGCTAATGACAGCAAGAGGGTGTGAGCTGTCTGAACCAGGAGCATCCCTCATCCATCTGCTGCAGAAGAGATGCCCCTTTCAGATGGCAGCCTCCGAACCGGAGCGGGGTCCTCTGAGTCCTGCTCCCGTCTGGCAGCACTGGGCATGGAGCACACGCTGCCTTCCCTGCACATCTCAGACATATGTGTGGTTTCTGCCAGCCTTGGGGTGAGCTTTGTCCCTACCTCATTTGAGCCCTTGAGTCTCAAAGACACGGGGACACCAGCCCTTTGGTCCATTGGGAATTGCAGAAAGCAAGAGGAGAGGCCTCCACTTTGGCACACCAATAAATGCCAATTCACGACGTTTTCAAGCCAAATGAGAAGCTCAGCTTTGAGCAAATCTGTTACTGCGCCTGGGCTCACCACAGCCTCACACATCATGGGGCAGGCACGATGCTGTCACCAGGAATGATGCCATGGGACGGGGATGATGCCATCACTGGGGCTGATGCAATGGGATAGAGATTATGCCATCCCCAGGAATGATGCTGGGGCTGACACCATGGGATAGAGATGATGCCATCCCCAGGGATGATGCTGGGGCTGACACCATGGGATAGGGATGATGCCATCCCCAGGGATGATGCCACCACCAGGAATGATGCTGGAGCTGATGCCATGTGATAGGGATGATGCCATCACCAGGAATGATGCCGGGGCTGATGCCAGGGTCCACCACGGCCACCAGAGCTCTGCCGATGGACACAGAGTTTGCCCACTGCCAAAGGGGTTAACGTGGGAGCTTTGTTTTTCTCTGACAGAGACGGATGGAGCAGCCTCCCGGCCTCACCCGGCGGGATGTTACACTTGACAATTGACTACTCACAGCTTTCAGCTCTGTCAGCTACCATTAAGACCAGGATCCTGGCTAATTGGGTGCTTCATTAGGGGCATTCATTACTGTTAGCGCTGCCTGACAGCCAGGCCTGCTCTGCCAGCAGGGCAGGGGACATGGGCAGGCTCACGGCCCCACTGCTCACCCCCATTGCAGGGTCTCCAGCGGTGGAAACCCCCCTGGGACACCCTGCTTGGCATGGCCACGGCTCCCACCGATGCCAGGGGGCTGTATCCTGTATTGCTCTCCCACCCTCTGCCACCCTGGTCCTGGCACCAGCACCCACCACGCTCCGAACCCCGCGCCGTTGGCTCCATCTCGGGTCACGTTTAATGGACAACTTCCCCGGTGCCGTCACGCGCCGGCCCCTTTGCATGACAAGAGTGGGAACCCATTGGGGTGAAATTGCCTGGAATAAAACATTGGAGCTGGCGAAGCGGCTCCGCTGCCCGCCCTCCTGCCTGCGCTGCGGCGGCACCCAACCCCTGCCCGTGTGCCCCCACACCGTGCCAGGCAGGGAGACAGCTCCATGCCAGGGGCTTCCGAAGCTTCCACCTCTTGGATATTCCCTTTGCAGGGTAAAAAGCCCCTCGAGACCCTGTCCTGCAAACCAGAGGCATCCTCAGCCTGAGCCCCCTGGCCCCCATGGGGCAGAAGCAACCAGGAGAGCAAACCCTGCCTGGCCCAATAACCAGCGTTGTGAGAGCCCAGCCCTGGTCCTGGTCCCTTGGCTGTGCCTCAGCTTCCCCTCTGGGTACCAGGAGCATCCCCCGAAATTCCCAAACAAGGGCAGCCAACCCAGCAAGGGAACAAAGCCCGTTTGTCTGTGGCCTCGCTGCATCCTGCAAGACCAGCCAGTGTCCCAAGGGTTAAATAATTCAGATTTTTCTTTCCTGAACAGCTTGAAAAGAGATATGATTGCACCCGCTGAAATATTGGGGGGGGGGGGGGAGATATATTCTGGAAGGAAAAGAGCTATTTAAGCTGAAGAACAGCGTTGGCACATAAACAAATGGGTATAAACCGGCCATGAATAAATTGAGGCTGGAAATTAGGAGGTTTGTAACCCCAGGAGCGAGAGGCTGCAAGGGGCTTGCAGAGAGGCAAGGAGGGGGCCTGGGGCAGGGTGCTGCCGGTACCGGGGTCCCGGGCACAGGGATCCCCGGCTCCAAGGGCACCCGTCCTTGCGGGACCAGACGCTGAGATCCTTAAAACCTCCCTTAAGCTTTCATCTCTTGAAATCTCCTTCATTCAAATAGTCACAGCGTGATCAGGAGTAATAAGCCTATTACAGAGCAAAATAAAACACAGCAGCCCCCCCTGCCCAAACCAGCCCCCAACCTCGCCCGCCGCCCTCTCGCTGTCTTCTAAACACAACCTGATGGAAATTGGGATGCTGTGCGGGCAATGCCAGCCCCCCGCCAGCCGCCGTCGCGGTCCCCCCCCTCGGGAAATAGGCACAAAGCAGCTCCTGGGTATTTGGGGGGGGTCTGGGGGGGCTGCAGGGAATGGCCCCCGCGGGAGGAGGCATCCACCCAGCCCCTTTCAGCAGCGTTACGGCTCTTTTCTCCATTAATCCTGCTGCTCGGCTGGTTGCTGGCATGTCCACAGCCAGCCATGGACTTCATGCCGGGAACGTTTAAGCTGGTTTTCCCATCTGTTTCTCTTTCTCCTTGGACAAGCCGGCAGCGCCCAGCGCCGATCCCATGGGATGCTGCAGGCAGTGCCGGGAGCCGGACTTTGGCCACGTGTTGGTCACAGCATCCCAGAGGCAGATTCATTCTCCCCATGCAAGAGCAGTAGCGGAGCTCAGGGCTAATGAAGGCTCTGAGAGGGGATGGAGCCAGAGCTGGATGCACTCGGACACATGGGTCCACCCAATGTCAATCCATCAGGGTTGGTCCTCCCACCCCATCCCACCACCCCGCCAGCACCAAGGTTCATTGTAACCGCGCTGGTTGGTCCTTCATGGCCAGAGAGGCACCATGAGCACCCAGTGCTCCCAAACCTCCACCAGGCTGTGTCGGAGGATCCCAGCATCCAACCCAGCCCAAACCCAGCGATGATGCTCTGAGGTCATGGCAGGAGCCTGTCCTCAGCCTCATCTCTCCCACGGAGGTGGTGATGAGCCCCGGTCCCAATGGGGCCGTGTGTGCTCCGGCAGCATCCCCAGCACCGCGGTGGTGGGGCAGAGAGGGGCCGTGCGTGGTGGGCTGCGGCTCATGGTACGCCTGTAATGTGGTCCTGAGGGAACCGCCGTACACACACCACCTAAATTATTTAATTTCTCCAAACTGCTGCACCTTTATAAATCATTAAAAGCTCCTTTTGATCTGTGTTAATGAGGTTTCCTCGGCGTGGTGGTTGGGAACGCTCTCCGGCGCCAGATAGAGAATCAGCTAATTAAAAATATAAAGAAGGAACAAGTGGGAGGAGGGACGGGTCCGGCGTGGGGCAGGCACGGGGTGACGGGCACAAGGGATCCCCACCACCCCGCCAGGGTGCGGAGGGGTAAGGGATGCTTGAGGGATGCTCATCGTGTTTTCCCCCTTTCCTCTTCTTCCCTCTGTTTTCCCCAGGGATGGGAGGATCCACGCTTGGCTCTCATTACCCATCCCCACCTCACTGCATGCCCCGACAGGAGAGCAGCCAGCCCGGCAGAGCAGGAAAGGCAGCGTCAAGCGAAATCCATCAGGAACAAGCCCACAGGCAGGGATGGCAGCAGCACCATCACATTTACTTAGGAATTTCCCCGGTGTTGGAGCCCTGCATCCTCTGGACACTGCTCTGCTGGGCTGGCCAGGCTATGGGTGCCACCTCAGGGGACTCCAGCACCCATTGCCCACTGACCCCCCTCCCAGGGGCCTGGTTTTCCCCCCCCAGCCAACAAACCAGGAGCTTTCCAGCCAGGAGCCCCAGGAATGTGCTGGTCCCAGTTGGAACCATGTCACTTGGAGATGCCCATGTTGGCCAAACCACAGGGCTGCTGGTCCTCCCAGCTGCTGCCATGTGCATGGAGAGGGATGCGGGATCGTTCTGATTTGGAACCTTGGATGCTAACCCAGAAGCTGAGAGCCTGGGGTTGTCCCTTTTGCTTCACCAGCTCAGCCAGTGCTCGGGAAATGATCCCCCCTCTTTGGGAATGGTGCTGTGCAGAGCCATGGCCGCGGGAGCTGACGGGTCAGGCAGCGAGATACCGGTGGGGCTGGTGTCAGCGTCGCTTTGCCAGCCCTGACAGCTTTAATATCAATATTTATCTCAACTACAAAACTCCGAGCCCAGCTACATATTCAGCAGCTCGATTACAGTTATCTGGAATGATGGTGACGGCTCCCACAGATGGGAGGTTAGTTTGGGCTTAATGCCATTTGACAGCCCCGGCGCAGCAGGGATGGGGACAGGGATGGGGATAGGGATGGGCAGCACCGCCTTCACCCATCATCCGACCTGAGACCGAGCTATGCCGAGAGCTGCCAGGATGGTGCTGGGACACACGAGTGGCTCACACGGGGCAAGCCACAGAGTCCCCGGCAGCCCATTGAGCCCCTTGGCCCCGCTCTCCCCACCAGCAGCTGGCACTGGGCAGCCCAACAGTGCCTGTCCTGGCGTGCCCCACGAGCATCTCCTGACACTCCCTGAGTCACCAGGGCCAAGCCGGCGAGCCCTGGCTTGGCTTTGGCATCAGCCGCCCTGCGTCACCCCCAGCCCACAGGGACAGCGCGTTCCAGCAGTGGTAAATCATTGATGGAGTCACCGTAAGCGTGTTTTTGTGCTCAGCCTCTGAAGGATTCGCACCCTGATGGGGAAGGACCCTGAGAACTGGGTCTCTGTTGTTTTTAAATCCCTAAAACTCTGCCAACCACTGGCTGTGAGCCTCTGCCCTGGCGCTGGTTTGCAGCACTGAGCACCGTGTCCATGGCACAGGAGGCTCCATGGTGAACACCGTGCCCTTCGCACGGGGCCGTCTCTGCTGTGAACCCCAGACTTCCTCCTTCAGAAACCTGCTTTTTGCCCACTTTCTGCAGGTGCCACAGAAGCCACCGGCTCCCCCGTGCCGGCACCATGCGGTTCCAGCAAGCTGGAGCACGCAGCAACAGGATGAGCTGGAACATGCAGCATCCTGGCGGGCTGGGGAGGGCCCTGTGGGTGATGTGTGAAGATTCCTGTGCAGAACCAGCACTCAGCAACCAGCAAAGCACATGCCCAGCCCCATCACCCTTGAGCCAGTGTGGGCCAGCACAGGTGATGGTCAAAGACCAGTGCTGGCCCAGCCAGGATTGGGGAGCAGCAGTAGCCCCCAGGCTGGTTCAGCCTGGCCTTCCTGAGGCTCCCTCCTTCATTTATGGATATTTCCCTTTCCCTCCTTTTAATGTAAATGACAGAGAGTCCCAAGGCGGCCATCAGATGCAGGTAACCTCGTCCCAGCTCGGCCGTGCTCCCACAGGAGACAACGGCTCCTGTTACCTGGGGCAACAGCGGGGAAATTACGGCTGGCATCTAAATTGCCATCATTATGCTCCAGAGCCAACACTCCCCATTTACACTTTATTGTCATCTTTTGCTTTAGGGAGATGCTGAGATATTACAGGACCGGGTGACAGAGTGGGATGAGATGGGATGCACAACGAGATAGACTCAGAGATAAATGGGTACACCCGGAGCTATTATTTCAGCCTGTTTGCAGATCTAGAGAAAGAGCAGCAATCCGCTCTCCCCCGGGCTAAGGGGAGGCTTTATAACACACAAGAAAACAAGATTTGCTTAAATGCAAGCGCCAGCTTGCCAAACCGGCAGCGCTCGGTGGCAAAGCACTGGTGCCACATCCTGTGTCTGCTGCCTGGACACACATCTCCCCACCAAACCAGTGCCAAAATGCAGCCAAAGCAGCCCCAGCCTCCCTCCCAGTGCAGTGAGCAGGGATACGGCAGAGCCGATGCGGTGCCAGGCGCATCCCATCACCGTTTGGTCTTGATCCCCCGGCACAGAAGCACTCAGCCCCTCTCCAACACTCTCCAGACGACACACTTATCTTACAAGATGTGCCCTCGACCACACAGATTAATTTGGAGGCAGGAGCACGCCGTTGGCTCTGCATGTACCAGGCGAGTGCTAAAGCCACATGGATGGAATAAGTCTTCTCATAGGCTTTTGTGTACAAATTGATGCTCGCCGGCACTAGGCTGGGGCTGGTACCCTACTGAAGGGCACCCCCAAGGGTGCTCATGGGCACCCCAAAGCAAAACTGCTCCTGCTACTTGAAAGAGCAAGTTTGTTCTCCACACACACTTTGTGCAAAGTTGCATGAGGAAAATGAAAAACCAAACTTGGGCTTCGTCCCTCCCCCTGCACCACACAGGGACCATGGTGTGAAAAGTGGAGGGGGGAGAAACACTGAAATGGGGCTTTTAAGTATTTTCAAGGAAAAAAAGAAAAAAAAAAAAAAAGGAAGAAAAAAGCAAAGAAGTTCAAAAAAACCAAGAAGCTTTTCAGGGGAAAGCCAGGGCTGCTTCTCCTCCCCGGCCCTGCACCAGGCTCTGGGCTGAGTGAGCATCACCGTGCACAGGACTGGGGATGTGCCATGGATTTTGCCTTCTGCCTTGGAAACCCCTTCCCACCCAAATGCCCTGTTACAAGGGAAGCTGGAGCTTGTAGCACGCACGTGTTTGGGACCAAATGTGAGCAGACAAGGCAGAGCTTTTAACAGTTGGGAGCTGGCTGCTCTGTGATGGCCAAGTACAGCAGGAGCGAGCCGGGTGGATGGTGCCTGCACGCTGCTGGGGCACTGACCTGCCAGGCCCAGGAAGGCACTCACTTGTCCAGAGAACCCCACCGGTGTCAACTGGAAATATGCATTTTTGGCCCATGAATTCTCCATTTTCCAGGTGCCAGAGCCCATCCCGGGGTTGAACCTGCTCCTCCTCGCAGCAGCAGCTCCGTTTCGGGGTTCTTCACCCTTGGGTCCCCACCGCAGCTCCCTGGAACCCCACCAGCCGCTGCAATTCACTGGCCCCTCATTAACATGGATGTTCCTTTGCCCAGCACTGAGACTAATCGATACTGCCATTAACAGACTATCCTGAATTAATGCATTTTAACCTGGCAGGCGTTAGGATATTGGTCATTTTTCCACTTCACCTGGCAGGAGGAGTTTTTTCCATTGCTGGTGCCCACTCAGTGCAGCAGTGACTCAGGAAGGGATGCAGGGACAGTTTATCCCAACCAGGCACATCCTCCTGAGATGCTGTTGAAGGGGAACAGGACCCTTGCCTGGGAGCCCTGGAAGGGATGGAGTCACCACACCGGGACCCCTTATCCATGGGTTAGTGCTTCACTGCCAGCTTCTGGTCAGCCCACGGTTGCTGGATGCTCCAGAATCTCAGGCAGCATCATCAGCACAAGGGAAAGGCCCCCTTGAGAGCGCTCTGAGTCCATCACTGCTGCCACAGGTCCCTGTCCCCTGTGCCCTCCGCAGACCCCTGCAGCAGCAGCCGAGCTGTTCTCCCCCAGGCACCCCAGAGCCACCCTCCCCTGCTGCTCCCGCCTGCCTCGCAGTGCCTCTGGCTAAACAGAGATCAGAAATGTTAGATCTTTCTTAACATCTCCTGCCAGCACTGTCAGTGGCCCTCTCCAGAGTACCAGGGCCCTCTGTTATGTAAACACAGCACATTCTCTGTCAAAGATTAAAAAAAAAAAAGGCTCATTTGCACATAAAAGCAGCCTCTGCACCAGTTCCGGGCACTGTGGCACGTAAGGAAGACTGTAGGTTAAATTCAATAATAAAGTGAGGCGGCGCAGAGGTCCCGGCTCCAGCTCCTGCAGCCCAACGCTGCGGCCAGCGAGCCCATGGGCAAGGGGACAGAGATCCTGAGAGGCAGGATGGGGCGAACGGCCCCCATGGCCGTTAGAAGCATCAGGTTGGAAAAGACCTTTGAGGCCATCAAGTCCAACCATTACCCCAGGACTGCCAAGGCCATCACTAAACCGCGTCACTAAACCTTGCTGCACGGTGCCTGGTCACCCTGGGACCCCCACTCTGCCCTCACGCTCCTCTGTCCATCCATGCTTGCCCACAGCACCCCTGGACCGCACCGCATCCAGGCCCAGCACCATCCCCATCTTCTCCACTTGGCATCCCAGCCAGACCGGGGTATGGTGCCCCCCACACCCCTTCCCACGTGCTTTTGGGAGCACCACGCAAGTGGGGCTGACCGATGCCCTCATCCCGTGGCACAACCACCGGCACCCTGTGGCATCTCCATAGGAGCAACAAGGAGCCGCTCGCCAATGGTGACTGCAATGACAGTGGGGAAGCAATGGGGGTGTCTCCATCCGCACTGACCCCCTGGCCTCCCCGGGGAGCACCCGCGCCCGCCCGGCTCCGGGGATGGCGGCAGACAGCCATTCCCACAGCCCAGGTCCACGCAAATTCAATCAGATCAGGAATACATTGTCAGGGAGACGCCGGCTGGGAAGTGTAAGGGTAATTGTGTTAGTGCCGGCAGCGCCACGCTGCAGAGCTGAGGGCACGGTGGACGGGCACAGCATCGTCGGGGACCAAAGCCCCCCTCTCAGTCCCAGCAGGGAGCGGGCAGAGGGTCAGGGGAGGGCGAGCAGAGCTCTGCAAAAGCCGGTGTCCAGATGGCTCAGGAGAGGGCAGAGCCATGCAGCAGAAGGTGTTTACAGTGGTGCTGACAGCAAAGGTGAGAGGGGCAGCGAGGGGAGGAGAGGAGAGGCTGCCCATGGTCTCCAAATCACAGCTTGCCATGGTCCAGCATGGGTGCACCTACAGGTACCCAGTCCCGTGTGTGCACAACCAGTCCCGTGTACAACCAGTCTCACGCACAGCCTGACCTGTGCACACCCAGCCCCATGCACAGCCTGACCCACATACAACCACTCCCACACACACCCTGCCCCATGCACACCCAGCCCCATGCACACCCTGACCCACGTACAACCAGTCCCACACACACCCAGCCCCACACACACCCAGCCCTACACACACGCAGCCCCACACACACCCAGCCCCACACACACCCTGCCCCACACACACCCAGCCCCACACACACCCTGCCCCATGCACACCCTGACCTGTGTACAACCAGTCCCACACACACCCTGCCCCATGCCCACCAGGCCCCACGCACACCCTGCCCCACACACGTCCCCACAGCCATGCAGCAGCTCCCCCAGCCTCCAGGCCCTCCCTGCACGTCGCTCCCAGCCGGAGCCCAGACATGTGCCAGCCCATGCACGAGGCCACGCGTGCTCATACGTGCTCCGGCTGCTCACGCTGAGCGCCCTAATTAACACGTCTGGCGAAGCGGGCGGGCGCTGATAACGGGCACGGGACGGGAGCTGCTGGGGGTTATCTACCAAAGGCAGCCGGGGCCCCCCACCGCCCGCGCCGCAGCCCGCGGGGACAGACACATCAAGGCACCCGTTTGGGGGTCTCGTGCAGGGGGACCGGGTAAACAGCCCCCAGGGCTGGCCTCGTTAGCGCTGCCACTCATTAACGATGCCCCTGGCAAGGTGCGGGCAGAGCCCCCGGCACTGCTGCTATCGGCACTCGGCCCCGTGCCAGCCTCTTGTCCCATTCAATGGGTGAGGGACAGCCCGTCCTCCGGCACCCACCTTGCCAGCACCATCACCAATGGGCTGCAGAGAGATGAATCAGAGGAGCCCTTCGGTACCCACTGGGTGATGGCCACCACCTCACCTTTCCCTACCAGCCATTGCTGCCCTGATGGGCACCCTTTAGCTTACAGGCAGTGTGCACTGAGCACCCAGCCCAGCCAAGTGGCTCACGGACCTTGGCCAGGATGCAGCTGGGTGCGGGGATGGGCGATCAGCATCATCCTTGGGTCTCTCGGTCAAACCAGTCACTGCCCTGGTGCTCCCTGGAGCCGTTTCCGTTGGGCTCATCCCAGAGCCATGAGCAGGACTTAGCACAGAGCTGCTGCGACACTCGTGTGGCAGCCACTGCCTCCATGCCTCAGTTTCCCTGTCACAAGGCCGGATCATCCTGCACGGCACAGGTCTGGTAGCACAAACAACAGCCGAGGACAGCCTTCCCCTCCCCACTTTAAGACACACAAATCAATGGGGACAAACATGCATCATTGCACTATTTCAGTCATTGGCCACCTTGTTTCCTGGCGGTGCCTCAGTCCCAGGCAGTGGCAGGGGCTGGGGGGCAGCAGGACACATCGGGAACTCTGGAACCCTGCAACACTTCCATTCACAGGACATTCCATACAGCGGCAGGAGGGATTCTGAGCATGTTCAGCAGCAGCAATGTGACCGGTGGGAGCCCTGCAATCACCGCGAGAACACGGGCAAGGTGGAAACCGGGATGGCACAACAAGGCCAGGACACTGCTCCGAGGAGGACATGGAGCACGATGGACACAGCAGGAACAACCGTGACATGAGCAGGGACCTGCCAGCTCGACCCCAGCTCCATGGCCCCTGCCTGCCCCAGCATCCCCGGGGGATGCCAGGCGGGATCCAAACCCGCAGTGACCCCCATCCAAAGGACAACGCGGCACTTTTCCCCCCAACCCTGTTGGTGACGGGTTGCAGAGCCAGCAGAGCCGTAATTTATCACGCCAGCCCCTGACAGCTCCCTTTGACAGGGTCCCCGGGGGGGCCAAGCGATGCCTTTTGTCTGCCCAACAATTAATTATTTCCTGGCTAATGATGAACTCCAACTTCCAAAGCAGGTAGCGGCTGTGTGCAGGAATGTGAGCCGTTCCCTTTGCTCCTCTCCCTGCCGTGCCCCCTCTGAACCACGGGACCTCCGCCACGGCACCCCTATGGGCAGGCTGTGGCAGGGGGACGTTGGTGTACCTGGGGCTAAGGCTGGAATCCCCCTGCATCCCACCACGGGCACGCTGTGCCCCCAAAAGGGCGCCCCAAACCCAGACAACCCCATAAGCAAGAATGAAGGTGCCAGTTCAAAGGCACACGTGGAGCGTGCTGGGATGCAGCCGCTTTGGTGGTGCCGGCAGGCGGGTGCTGTGCTGCGGCAGCAGATGTTGGCTGCGCCGGCGGAGAGCGGTTTAAGTGCCAGCCGCTGTGACCGCAGCCCCAGAGCGCTCTGTGCTGAGGAGCTGATAACTGGATGATGGGTCTGTGTTAATGGAGAAAATCCATTTAGGTTCACTCAATACTCTCCCACAGGCTTTCATTACACCTCAGGGGTCTGCGGTGCACAGGGCCTTGATATGGCCAAGCTGTGAGCCCAGATCACGTCTCTGCTGCTCACCTGGCTCTTGGCAGAGGCTCTGGTGGGATGTAGGGAGGGATGCGGGGAGGGATACGGGGAGGGATGCAGGGAGGGATGCAGGGAGGGATGCAGGGAGGGATGTGGAGAGGGATGTGTGCACAAGGGCTTCAGCCACGAGCTTGCTGCTGCAGGTGGTAAGAGCATCCTTTGGCCACAGTCCTGTGAGGGACAGGCAGCAGCAAGCAGAGGCCAACTTGGAGGCGCAGTGAGGAGCCTGCCCTTGCAGGGAGCCCAGCCTGGCTCATGCTGTGGAGGGGAGCACGAGCCGGGCCCCGCAACGGAACAAGCAACGGAGCCGTGAGAAGTAAAACAATTATCGGGAGCTCCCAGCTCGGCCTCCCTGCCTGGTGCTTTCTGTTTAAGGCTAGTTAATAGCTAGTGTTCTCTGGTTAGGCCTGAATGACATTTCCAGAGTTATAATAACTGAGCTATTACTTGCCGTATTGATGCATTCCCCCTGCCGGCAGCCTGCTCATCCCGCGCTGCGCCGCCCGGCCGCCGAAAGCTCCTTTAGTCAATAGCACTTCTATTTTTCATTACTCCCTGGAAATGTGGCTCTTGGAAGCTCATCCGTCATTCAATTACGCCCTGGTTCAGTCCTATCATACACGTGTCATAAAGTTCCTCAGATCTGAACTGCTGTTAATTTTCTGCGCCATCCCAAGGGGATGCCCGGGACGTGCCTGGAAAGCAACCAGGAAGCCGAGGGCATGCCGGGTACGGGCGCACCGGGGAGCAGGGGCCGCCAGTGCCGCCGAGGGCACAGGCACAGGGGTCCCTTTACTGGGCACCTCACCGAGGAGCCGGGCTCTGCCCGTCCCTGCGTGGCAGCGCAGCACCAGCAGCACACGACCTTGGCAACGCTGCAATTTATTCCTCTGGCTGGTTTTATTCCTTTATCAGGTGTTGGTTTAACAGGGTGAGCTCCCCCCCTCACTTCCCTTTTAATCCTATCGGCATCTGTGTTCAGCACATCCGTACACAGAATAATCACCTGCCTGGCAGATTTGTCACTTCAACAGATGTAATCGGGGAAGTTTTTTTTCAGGTTTGGTTTTTTTTTTTCCTATAAAAACCTCCTTTTTTTCTGTTTTTCTTTCACTCGCAGCTCCTGGGCAGAGGAGGTGCCTGCTCCAGGTCCCTTCTCCCCTAACCCATCCCTGCCTTTACAACAAGGACCTGCAGGGTTCCTTAACAACTCAAGCCCTGAGTTCTCCACTCCACCACCCCCAATGGCACCATTCCTCCTGTTCCCCCCTGCAGCCTCATGCGGGGCTGCCTGATCCCTGTGGTCCCCAGGGTGACACCAGGGTCCCATCCAGCCCCTGCATCACTGCCTGGGTGGCCTCTGCCGGGCCGGGCAGGCTCGCACGCTTCCCAGCAGGACAATGACTGCTCCAGCATCCCGCTCGCCGGTCCCCGTGGGGCCTCCCAGGGGCTGTTTTCCCTAAGCCGGGATGGACACACGCCCGGATGCTTGCAAACACCGCACGTCACTTGTCAGCTCCCAGGACAGCCACACGGTGCCTCCGGCCACGCTCCTCCCAGGCCCCTTCCTCCTCCTTGGGATAACTCCGGCCATGCCAATGGCTCCAAAGCTGCCAGACAATCCCACTCCATAGGAAGGTGATGACCAAGGACCCTTCTGCTGGGTGGGCACCTCCACTCCCCTCCCGCCCCACCGCCCGGACTCACACTTCGCTTTGGGGCATGGCTAATGACTGGCCCAATTGATCTCTGACGAGGCTCTGCTCCTCGCAGGAGATCGATGCTGGAACCAGCTCAAGGCTCTGTGAAAAGCCATTTCTCCCTGCCCAGCCGGGCAGCACTGCCCCTCACCCACAGGGAAGTGCCCATCGATCTGGGCAAGGATCAATGGGATGGAGAAGAGGATGGAGGGGAGGGCGGCCACCCCCTCGGAGGGGACTGGAGGAGCAGCCTTTGCTCCCACTTGGTCCAACCCCGAGGCACCGCAGGCAGTCAATGACCATGCCTGGGACAGGGGTGATGCTCCCAACAGCATTTCTCATCCTCCCAAGCCTCCTCTTGCCCAAGGATGCGCTTGTGTCACTGCTGATGGTATCTGGCATGGCCAGCGCCAGTGTGCAGTAACAGGCACAACCACCAGTCCTGCCGCACACGGTGCCAGGTTTGCCCATTGTGGCTCCATTGCTCCCACCCAAACCCCCAAAATCTCAGGTGCATCACTGGAGCAAAACCATGTTCACATCCCAACCCACCCAGAGCTGTCACTGGCTGTGGAGGACACACAGGCTGCCCTGTCCCATCCTACACTGAGAGATGGATGGAGGGAGGGAGGGATGGATGGATGGATGGATGGATGGATGGATGGATGGATGGATAGGAGGGAAGGCAAAGCCTCGTGGGGAAGCCCCTCATCATCCCCATCCAAAGTGAGCAGGAAGGAGTACCCAAGGCAGTGGCCTCCATCAGGAGCTCAAGCAGAAGTCACAGGGCCAACAGAACCACCCTTATCTCTTTGCCTGGCTCTTCCCCCTCTTACTCCTTCCCTCGCATTCCCCTGGCCAAATCTGAGCTCATTGGGCAAGACTGGTCGGGGTCTCCACTTCTCAGGGCCCCCCTGTCCCTCCCCGCTCCTTTCAGTGGGGTTTAAGCCTTTTTGCTTTGTCCATTCACTCCAAGACTAATCAGATTAAAGCCTTGCCCGGGGTCTCCCCCCACCCTCACCCGCTTCACCCTTATCCCCTGGTGGGTTTTGGCAGCTCCTGGCACCGCCGCACCAAGGGACAGTGGTGGCACCAGTCTCAGGGTGCAGGGGGAGCGATGGGGATGAAGGCAGCAGCATCAGCTCTCCCTGCCAGAGCCATCCTGCTCTCTGGGGAATCCCTTCCCAGCCATGCTTCACGTCTCAAGTCAGGCTAAAGGAGCAGCTAAGAACAGACGACCTTTAGAAAAAAGGATATTTCTTCTTTTTCCCCTTCTTTTGGCCTAGAACCACATGCACCAGCAGCCCCCGCTCCATCAGCAGCACCCCTCAGCCCAACCCTGCTTGGAAAAGGTGTAATTCCCCACTGGACACTTTCAGGCCCTATCCCACTATCCCACTCATCTCCCCACGTGCTCCAGCCCCCCACTCCCAGCCCCAAAAGCATCCAATGCCCCCCGCCTAAACCTGAAAAATTGATTTCAATTCACTTCGGCCCCGCTCTGCACACAAATGCATTCGACACGGGCACTCTCCCCCGGCCAGGATTGTATGCAAAGGCAGTTAGGGGTCAATGAATAATTCATACACCGCTGTCTTTCAGAATTATACTGTGGAAAAATAAATCTGAGACTATATAAAAAAATAAAAAGAGGGAAAGAAAGGAAAAAAGAGGCTGGGGGGGGGGGGGGAGACAGAACCCACCCCTGCACCCCCTAGGCCAA
>JBCJKH010057702.1:28258-45326 GCA_039877255.1 Loriculus beryllinus
GATGAGGACGAAGCTCCCATCCCATCTCAGCACAGCAAGGATGAGCCAAGATCCCAGGCTGCACGACCTCTGTGGGGATGAAAGCATCGGCGCGTCGGCATCTCTTCTTCCATTGAACAACCCGACATTCAGGTCTGCACGGAAACCACCTCAATTCCTTCCTGTGCTTTGTTCTGCTGCCTTTTCAAGCGAGAGTCTCATGGAGATGGGGAGGGGGGCACAGAGGTCTTTGGTGGGGGGGGTGTCCCTTTGAAGAAACCCACTCATCCATTCGGCTGGTTGAGTTCAAGGGGCAGCGTGCTGGGGCTGTGCTGGCCATGGGGCCGGTGTGCCCCTGCCTGGCTCAGCCAGGACTCCCCCTCCCTGGTACCTCCAGCATCACCTCCCACCAATGGACCTCGCAAGCACAGGGAGGAAGAGGGAGGCTCAGCCCCTTCCCCGGGGCTGGGCTGGGTTTTGGGGTGACTGCAACCCGTTCTGGGACCAGCCGTGCGCATCGGGCACTGGCAGCGGGCACGTGCTCACCGCAGGATGTGCTAACGGGGAGGAAAAGGAAGCGGGAGTCACTTTAATTTGGCTATTTAAAAATAAAGAAATAACACAGGCTTTGAAAGCCCGGAGGGGTCCCAGCGGAGAGACCTCCATCCCTCCCTTCAAAGGCCGCCTCTGCTTTCTTCCCCCCGTTAGCAGCACACAAAGGTGCACGAGCACTTTCGTCTCTGTGGAAAGACCTTTTTAATTGGTTCCAGGCAGAAGGTTAAAATCTCTCCCCTTCCCTGCACGCTTTTCTAAGAGGGGAAAGGAGGGGGGGAAAGAGGCAGAGGGAGGAGGCAGGGAAGAGGGTTTGCACCAAGGTAAAGCCTGGTGTGGGGCGACTGAGCCAGGGGGCACCCGGAGCCCGTGTCCCCTCAATAGCGCCCGGAGTGGCTGAGGGTGATGGGGATCCCAGCGAGAGCAGGGAGATGCTCGGTGCTCCCATAGGAACACAGGGTTGAGGCTTTCTGCAGGGATTCCCGTGGAGCGGCTGCAGACGTGCTGCCGGGGCAGAGCACAGGGAGCTGCTGCAGCGCACCCGGAGCATCCTTACCCGGCCCCTCTCCCGCCCCACGGAGCTGCCACCTCCCGGCACTTGGGTTTCCTTTCACGGAAGGGGGAGCTGAGCAAAACCGCATCAATTATTGAGCCGGGGCGCGGCGAGCTCGACGTGTCCCCCTTGCTAATGCCGCTCAGGTAGAGCCGCGCGGAGCCGCAGTCAGACACCTCCCGACGCCTCAGCCGCAGGGCTCTGCCCGACGCTTCAAGGTCAAGTTTGCTGAGGCTGACAAAAAGCACCACGGCCCTGAGCGATGCCACGCGGCCAACGGGACCCCCACGGCAGGATGAGGGGGCTCCCCGATGGGATGGGGACACTGCGGGGCTCCCGGTGGAATGGGGTGCTCCCAGCCGTGGGATGAGGACCCGGAGCATCCTTCTTTAAGCAAAGCGACTCCCATCACGCCGTGCGGGAGGAGCAGGTCTGGCCTGGTGGGCTGCACATGGAGCAGCAATTGGATCCAGATGTTTCTCACAGCAGCCCGGAAACCGCTTCCCCCCATCCGGAAAGTGCTTGGCAGCCCCTTTCCACCACCCGCACTGGTTTGCTCTGATGCGCCAACGCGAGCATCCCTGCGGCAGGAGCAGGGCTGGGTGCTCACCAGGCTGGGTGCCCACTGTGCCAGGCAGATGGTAGCAAAGCCAAAACCTAACTCCAAACCTCAGTCTACAGGGACCCAGACACAATGTCCAGGTGCGAAGAGGTTGGGAAAGGGCTGGGAGGTGGCTCCCTCAATGGGATGCGCAATGCAGGTCACCATCAAAGGCATTCCTAAGAGGACACCACAGCCCATAGGTCCCTGTCTCCCCCTCAAACTGCATCCTGCTTTGTAGTGGGT
The DNA here is from genome assembly GCA_039877255.1 of Loriculus beryllinus. NCBI lineage: Eukaryota > Metazoa > Chordata > Aves > Psittaciformes > Psittacidae > Loriculus > Loriculus beryllinus. The sequence continues at coordinate 30,190 of JBCJKH010057702.1, forward strand.
GCCCAGGGAGTGTCCCAACACGGGACAGGAATGCGGCTTTCTACCCCTCCAACCTCAGACCAGAGCAAGGAAAACCACAAGAAAACCTCAGAAACCCATCTGAAGAGCCAGAACCCAAATTCACCCACTCTGACGTTATTTAAAGCCCATTCCAGCTTCCAAGTCCTGCAATGATGTGAGAATCTCAATTACCATTAAAAGAATGCATTTCTGCTCTTTGCATTGCGAAGAAAAGCCTGAAAACCAACCCCTGGGGATTAAAACAACTCTAGAAAGAAGAAAAAAAATAAAAAATTCATGTAATTTTTATTATTTAACACCTGGCAGTTGGCAAACCAGTCTGTGAGCTGGGGGGGGGGGACTGGGGCCGAACACACCTTGCAGAAGGCAGGGAGACAGGGCTGGAAACCACGATCCCAACGCCGCAGCCACGCAGCCCCCAGTGCCACCCGCTCCGCACCCCGCACCGGGCTGACGGCAGGATCTGGTTTTAAATGGGTTTTTAAACACCTCTGAGCTTGTGGGACACCGCGCGCTGCGGAAGGACAGCGTGTTATTTTTATCATTGCATTAGTTCCAGTTTAATTGATGGGATGTTATTAACCGCACGGAGCAGGGGCCAGGCAGTCGGGATGCTGCTGTCAGTCTGTCCTGCTCCAGGCTGCCTGCGGTGGGATGGGGTTTGGACCCAGCACCATGCCTCTTCTCGCACTGCCACAGCTCCAACTGGTGACAAGCAGGGACAGGAGCCATCGATCGGCATCAGAGCCTCCTGACTTGTCCTCTCCCTCCTCCTTCACCCCCAACATCCCTTCCCTGCCTGCACTGGGATGGTGGCTCCCCTCAGACCTCCCTCCTCCTCCTTGCTCCATTCCTCTCCAGTGCTCTGCCACTGAGGATGCTCCCACAGCCATGGATTCTCCAGCCCCGGTGCTCCATCGCACCCTGCCCAGGACACACCATCCATCACCAGCCCCTGTTGGAAATCACAGGTCTCCAACGTGGCAAAAGCCCCCATCTCGTGCCAGCGCTCAGGGCTGGGCTCTCTCTGCTCCTCAGGAGCTGGGAAACACACTCAGCTCTTGTGTCGGCTGCTCCCATGCAGGAAAACCTCCCACCAGTGCTAACTCAGAGATGCCCAATAACCTGGAGATGAGCTAATCCTGGCTTTCACACCCAGGGCCCACAGGGACCCCAAAACCACCACCGGGACCCCGCCACCGTCGCCGGCTCCATCCCCACAGCGGCGGAGCAGGAGGGAGGCAGGAGAGCGCGGCGCAGCAGAGCCACTGCTGAGAAATCATCTCGGAGGGAACAAAACCTGCCAGTCAGCGATCTGACTAATGGCATACGGGAATTAAGACACCAGAAAATGCCCTCCCGCGCCTGCCAGCAGTTTCCCAGGCAGGTGTGTTCCCAACAACCTGTTTTCACAGGGAATGCCGCATGTGTGTGCAGCGCCTTGGCTCACACTTCTCCCTGCATAGCATCCTGGTCCTCCTGGGACCAAGCCATCCTCCCATTCTGACCACTGCAGTCCCACTCCCAGCCCAACAGTCCCCAAGATGCTGAATGGGATTGGGCCTGGGACGTGGGATTTGCTGGGGGCAGTTTCCCACAGCATAGGTTGGGATAGGAGCATCCAAGCAGGTTGAGCCCGCTGCGGATGTGGGTGCCAGAGGTGGCCAAGCAGGCTGGGGAGGGATGAGCAGCATCACGTGGAGGTGACAGTGGCATAATCCCAACCTACAAACTGCTTCCAGCAGGGAAAACAGGGCAAAGGAGAAGGATGAGGTCCAGGCAGACACACTGGGGTGCTCTTGGACAGTGTTGGTGGGACGGCTGACACAGAGGGCACCCACCCTAGGGCCTTGTTCTCTTTCCAACACCAGTGGCCTCCCAGTTCCGTACTGGGGACATGTCTCGAGCAACGGCTGGTGCTGTCCCCAGGCAGATTTGCTTTACAGGGTCATGGAAGAAGGCAGCAGCACAGAGATACTTAAGCGGCATTTTACCAGCAGAAAAAATGAGAGCCACAATATTAATTAATCCTCAAAGCACTTTACGAACATTAACTAATTACGCCTCCCAACCCCTCTGCGATGGGGGAAAAGGTATCACTGGCCTCGTTTTACAGCCAATGAGGTGCGCAGAGGTGACGAGACTCACCCAAGGTCACTGCGATCGGGCGAAGGGGACCCCAACAGGACCCTGCAGCACCCCAAATGCATCCCATCCCCCTGAAATCAGCATCCCGCTCCCCCCCCCCAGGGCAAAGAGTGAGTCGAGGGGTACCTCCCGCACCATTGCAGTGGGCAGAGCCCCCACCAGAGGCTGGGCCAGCCGGTTAAAACAGAAAAGGCTGAGGGGCTTTATGGAAAGCACAAACGACCCTGCGCGGTTTAAAAGCGATTAGAGGCCCTGGCTGGGTTATCAACCGGTGTCTCAATCACGCAGCATCGATCCAGATAATAGCCGGCAATTGTTCAGATACAATATCATAAAGTCACTTTAACTACAGCCATAAAGCTTCCCCCGCCTGCAGCCACCGCTGGGCGCTCCCCACGCCATGGGGATCGATGGCAAAGCCTCGGCCATCAGCATGGGGTGCTGAGGGGGCTCCGGGCTGGGGTGCAAGGGAGCAGCGTCTTCAGGCACCGACCCCTGCAGGGAAAATGGGGTTCCCTGCCCTATGGTGTCCCCCAGGATCATCCCTGCTTCTGCTGGGAGCAGAGGGGACACAGAGGCCCCCCTCAACACCTTTCCTGAGCACTGGCAGCACCGGGGTTAGGGGAGCTCAAAGTCAGCCACTGAGATTTGCTGTTTCAACCTTTAATCCGTGGGATTTACGGTCAGGAGAAAATGTGCAGCCCCCGATGCACACAACGGGGTCCCGACCATGTGGTGCTGGGATGCGGCTCTTCTGCTCCCCGCAGCACCGGGGTGGAACTTCCCACCATCAGCTCCCAGCGCCAGGGTGATTCCAAGCCATGGTCCCTGTCTCAGCACAGCAGCAATTGGTGGCTCTGCTTCCCAGCCAGAGCTTGGGGGGGGGGTGGGTTATTCACTAGAGGGACTCTGCCAGCAGCCCCTGCCCGCGCTGGAGCCGCATCCTCACCCGCCGCTTCCCACTGCTTAATGAGCACAAAATAGTTCCATGTTGCCAATTACTTGGTTCGTTTGTGCTGCTCTGGGCAGCGCTGGCGCAGGGAAAATCCTAATGGAGCTGCCCCAGCCCCCAGGAAGGCCCCAGCGGGGTCCCTTCAGCATGGCAGGACCGAACATCCCTGTCCCCATCAGCACCCCCAGGACCCCGTCATCCCGATGACTGCTGCTGACGCTTTCCCACATCTCCAATGTGACACGGATGCAGCTGTGGAAGGAAAGGGAGACATTCCCGGGATTTAAACTGGACTTGGAGAAGCCCCAGCTCTGCCCCGGTCACTCTCAGTGTCCCCACACTGAGTCACAAACCTCCTCAGGGCCAGGGCTGGGGCCACCTCAATGTCACCAGGCTCCAGGAGCAGAGATCCCTGTTTCCAGGTGCCAGTCCTGGCTGAGGTGTCAAAGCCAAGTGCAAACTGCACAGGCCAAGGCGCCCATCATGCCCCTTGGGTACTGATGCTCCCTAAGCATCGTGGCAGGATTCAGCCCCCATACAGAGGATCCAAGACTGAGCTCACCAGGCCACGGGTCAGTGCCTCGCACTGCTCCATCACTGCAGAACGATGCCGGGAACAGCTCAGGGAGCTGCTGGACCCATCCCCAGGCTTCAGAAACCCCAATTCCAGCTTTTCCCCCCAAGTTCCACTCTGCTGATTGACACAAGCAGAAGACGCTTTGGTGTGCGACCTGCTGCCGTGCCAGCGCCGCAACCCCTTTCACCCCGAGCAGCACCACAGACGTGTGCCGGGACTCACGCTGTCCCATCCCATCCCAGGATTTAGAGCCCGGAGAGCCCTATCCCTTGCCAAGATCGCTGCTGCAAACACCATCATTATAGAAACACTAAACCAGCCCGGTCCCCAGGAACAACGCTCCTCTCGCCGCCGCTACACCTGCGCCCGTAAATCCTCCCTCGACGAGGCAGCCCGGGGGTGATTTATAAGGTGAAGTTATTCACAAATATCACAGTGTTTTAAGGAAAAAACAAAACAAAGCCCAGCCGGGCTCCCCCCTGCCAGCAGGAACCGGAGCTCCTGGTGACGCCAGGGTTTTGTCCACTCGGGACAGTGAGGGTGTCTGCAAGAAGCCCTGAGCCCCCACAGCCCCATCGGGGCCTCAGAGCAGCTCAGAGGGTGCCCCAGGCTCTGTGACTGCACAGCCAATGCCATCGGCACCGCTCGCTGCCGAAATGCCTGTGTCCAGCCACGGAGCATGGGGACAGCCGCGCCGCAGGGTACAGCACGGGAGAGTGATGTCCTTCTCCATCTCTCCATGCACTCTACATATATTAATTGCTTAATTCAGCCTCTGGCAGAGATCCTCACCTGAACAGTGGAGAAACTGATGCTGGGAGTGAGGAACCCATTTGTCTCCGTGTAACGAGCTGGAGATCGGATCCAGAATCACACGGAGCTCGCTGTCTTAGCGATGAGAGCATCCCTCCACCTTATCCAAAAGCTTTCTATTTCAAAAGATAACATTATGATTTATTATTATTCATCAGCTTTGAAATGCTTTCTGGAGTCCAGATTCCTGCTGCGGGGGCTGCGGCACCCTCCACTGCCACCCAGCCCCGCTGCACTTCCCATCCCAGTGCTGGGAAGAGCGCTGGGAAAGAGCCAAGGCAGAAAATGAACAAGGGTGGATGGGGATGAGCCCGGATGGTCCAGCAAGAAAGGCTGCAGTTGGGTGTCTGCACCTCAGAGGTACCAACCCCTAGAGCCCGCATGGACAGAGGCTGCAGGCAGGGAAAGCCCAGAGCCGGTCGGAGGCAAAGGGAATTCATGGCAATGACACCAGGGCCGGGCGGGCTGGATGCCGCTCCTGGAGCACACATCCCACATAGAGCATGATCCCAGCTCCCATCCCTCCTTTTAGCCTTTAATTCCACCTCATGGGGCCAGGCAGCGGTGCAGGAGGATCCCGGTGCTTCACAGGACTCGGCACCCACCTGGCTCCAGCCAAACCAAGACCTGCGAACCCAAGGCAACCCAATAGAGATGGCATCGGATGGGAACTGGAGCCCAAAGCCGTTTCTGTTCTGGATTCTCCGTGAGAAACCAAACCCAGAACACCGTTTTGAACCGGGATCTGCAGCTGGAGCTGGTGCCGCATCCGACAGCGGCTGCAAACCGCAACACGGTGCCGATGGTGATGGGAGCTCGGGAAACCCAAGGAGAGGGTTTGGAAGATTCCAAGATGGACCCCGAGCCCCAACACAGGAGGCTGTCCCAGAAAGAACCCTGCAGGGCTCGGGATGATGATTATTTCCCCAAATAAAGGATTGCCAGGGCCGGCCAATTGTCTTGGTAAAAATAAAACTAAATCAGCAAAGCACATTCGTGTGATGGGGAGCAGGGGAATTCGAGCTGGAAGGCCCAAATATAGAAAAAGCTGATATTCCTGGTGTGAAGGGGGAGAGGAGGTTCATAAAGGTTCCCTTTAATTTCAGGGCAAGAGGAAAATAACTACTTGGCAAACGGCGACGTGCTCTTTTCAAACACCAGCCATTTCGGAACAACACCGAAATAAAAGCGCCCATCCCAGAATTGGGGTGGTTCCATCACACGAAGCCCCGGATGCAGCCACCAGCACAGATGAGGGCACAGACAGCCTGTCCCGACCCACCACTGGCGCACAGGGATGGGGCAGAGCCCCACAGCATCGCTCCCGCAGCCTAAAGCCATATGGGGCTGGACCAGCATCCATTGGCACTCCAGAGTGGGATGCTCTGCCCCACGTTTTTCCACTCAATTTCCTTCCCCAGTCAGCAGCAGATAAATCCCTGTGCCGAGGCAGGCGGCCGGAACGGCAAAGCCAGCGGTGCCAAGTTTAATAAGCAACCCTGATCGAGAAACCAGATAATAATTGGGATTATCGAGCTGGCTGGGAAAGAGCTTCCCTGGCTCCCGATGGCCCCTGGCAGCCACTTGGGCTGCTCCTGACCACCCGGTGGCAATGACACCTTGGGACGGCTGCCGGGCTCGGTGAAGCCAGACACTGCCAGTGAGCTGCAGTGATTTTGGATTGCGCCATTTACGATCACAAAGAAGCCAAACAATAACCCCCCTTTTTGGGTCTGTACCTGCAGGATGAGGGACCCCACCACCAGCCTCTTCCTGTGCCCCCCATGTCCCACAGGAGCACCTGGGGACCCCCAGCTCCTTTTCCACATCCCAGCTCAGGGGGGGTGCCGCTGCGGGAAGCTCAGCAGCTGAAATAATCCCGTCGCGGTTGGATTTTGTGCAGGGCGCGAGGTCCAGGGGCTTTTTTCCTCAGTGGAAACAGGATTGAGAACAGGAAGAATTGGGATTTTTAAGAGTTCTCGACAGGGGTCAGGCTTGGCTGATTTCGTTTTCCTGCAAATTTAAAACCCCCTATTTATAAATAAATAAAATTAGAAAAATAATACTAATAGAATTTAAAAAAAAAATAAAAAAAACCAAGCCAGGCTTAATAAAACCCCACTGGAAGCCACAGCCAGAAATCCTGCTGGAGGCCAGGCAGAAAGAGCTGCAGCCAGGCGGAGTGCTCAGAAATATTTGTATTTGCTGTCTAAACATTTTATCTCTTTCCTAGCACATGGGAGAGTTTTGCTCTCTGTGTAACGGTAAAGGAAAAATAAACCCCTACAAATAATTCCTCCTCCTCCTCTGCAGGAGGAAAAAAAACCAAATCCAACGAAACTTGGTTGCACCCAAACCAGCAAGAATTCCTCTGAAACAGAGCTGGACACCACGCGAATCAGACGGTTCCGAAGGGATGGGATCTAACCCGTCTTTCCCATCTCCAGGCATTACGAACCCCTCGTGCAATTCATTCGCCTTCTTGCCAAAGCTGGAGCCAAGGAAGAGTTACAACAGCCTTGAAACAGAGAGTTCAATCTTGGAGGGATTTCAGGGTCGTGTGGGGAAGGAGCTGAACTAAGAGCAGGTTCCTGTATTGAAATCAGAAGTACTGAGTGATGGTTTTAACCTCCACGGGTGCCGGGAACGCTCCTGCAGCGCGCGGTGGGAATGCCGGTGGTGTCTGTACGGATGCTGCAGCCTCACCGCGCACACTGGGGACCTGCGGCACCGTGACCAGTGCCAGGCTGGTGTTTGGTGGGTCTGACTTCACACAGGCAGCCCACGCTCGCACCAACACACGTGTGTATGTGCGTGCATGACACACGCGTGTGCATGATCACGGCTGCAGGAAAAGGATGGAAAACACCAAAAATGCAAAGCAAGGGCAGTGGTTTTTTTGGTGAGGAAGAGCTCCAACCACGGCCACATCCCGCAGGATCCCACCACGACCGCATCCCGCAGGATCCCACCACGACCGCATCCCGCAGGATCCCACCACGACCGCCCCTCTGGCACATTCCCACCAGGACATGGCTTGGCTCTGTGGCCGCCCCTCACCTCTGTGGCATCGCTAACTGCTCCTCTGCTCTTGCAGCTGGGCCTTGGAAAGCAAACATGGGAAGAAGGGAAGAATTTAACAGGGGGAGGAATATAAAGAGTCTTAATCCTGGTTTCTGCCTGCATCCCTATCCCTCCATGAGGGAAACATCAAATAGATCCAAGCAAGGCTTGGGAATAGGAATGTGGGTCTTGCTGGCTCCCGTGCTGTTTGGCTTCACCGGAGGCCATGAGGCATCAATAGCCTCACTTTACGACATTTAAATCACTGCCTGGGACTGACATGGCAGCGCACCATAAGCGCCCAACACCACCATCACCAGCCTCACCAGGCAGGCAAGCCAAGGGCAAGCTGGGCAGTGTGGGGGCCCGGGAGCCCTGCCTGAACCCCAAACTCCTCTGCCCAGCCCCCTACATTCACCATCAGCTGCGCTGCCCAGTCCTGCCCCAGGGGACCCCACCAAAGCCATTCCCTGGCTCAGGGCTGGATGGAGCCTTTCTGGCAGCCAGGAAGGATGACCCCGGACCAGCCTTTGCACTCCCATCAGCTCAAACAAGCTCATTGGGGTCAGATCCCACTGGCCCGGACGCTTCCCAAGGGCACAGGGGAAGGGGAAATCATTCCCCATCTCCGTTATTATTCTAGGGAGAAATTTTCCCTCCTTTGTTTTATTTTTCCCCACTGTTGCCTCTTTGACCACCTCATCCCTCTCTGAAGTTCAGGATCCTCCCACCCACCCTTGATGGGGGGTACAAAGCCCAGCTTCCATCAGCGGGGCAAGGTGGAGGAGGGTGCCTTCCCAATCCCTTTGGAGAAGGATCCTTTTACCCCCCTCATCACGTCTGCGGCATTGCCATCCGGCACATGGAGGAGCCGCATGAGCCGCCGCAGCCTCATCCACGGCGCTGCTCCAGCTCCACCGGACACACACGATTCCAGGGGCAGAACCAGGATCAGGAAAGTGGAGACCTTCCATTGGCTCCCTCCAGCCAAAGCTCTTGAACCCTGTTAGGGGCAAAGGACCCAATGCAGCATCTCACAGAAGGATGGGATAAGGTCAGGAGGAGAAAGGCAAAGCAGAGCAGGATTTATCCCGACAAGGGTGCACACATGCGAGGGATAAGCTTAGAGGAACCCTGGTTTAAGCACCAAAATGAAAGATGTGGCTTAAAGGTTACCCACGTCCATGAGGATGAGGTGGTGCAGAGCTCTCGCACCAGAGCAGACACTGGGAACTGCTCCTGGGCCCTGCTGAGCACCAGCACACCAACCCCAGGGGGTTTTCATTCCTCCCCGGTGGGTAGGGATGGCATTTGGGGCTCAATACAGGATTTTAGGCAAAACCATTCCCTGGCCACTCTTTGGGATGAAGCCCCAGCCCACAGCCTCCACTCTCCTTGGCTTTTGAGTAAGGAGCCTCATTAAGAGGTAATTAGCTCTGGAACAATGGGAAGCTGTTTAGCAGCCCAGCCACAGCAGCAGCAACAAGCAAAGGGGGAAAGGAGGGAGGAGAAATAAACAACATCACTCTGACCGCCCAGGAACAGGCTGGGACTGTGGAGGGCCACAGCACCCTGCCCAGCACCAGCCTAATGGCTCCCTCCTGCCTGCCCTGCTCTCACAGCCTCATCCCTTCCCAGCTTTCCTGCTTGGGGGCAAAACAGCCCAGGAGCATCGCAGGGGCTGGACAAGCTCAAATGGAGCATCCCAACACGCTCCTAACCCAGCTGGTGGCACAGCGGGGATGGCAACAGGGACCCCAAGCCCATGGGCCAGGGCAGAACAGCTGCCAGGCTGCTGGCAAAGAGTTTGTGCCCTCACAAACACCCACTATGCACCGGTGAAACACCGGTTGTGCTGTTGGGGGTCCCTGGCTTCAGAGGCATCTCCTGAACTCCCTGGCAAGGACCAAAGCATCGGTGGTGGCCGCCTGCTCACACCGGCACTTCTCAGGCTTCGGATCCCTTCGCCGCTGCAGCTCAGACCACGGCACAACTCGGACCACAGCGCAGCCACAGAGGCAACCCCGGCGTTGATCTTGGTTTCGTGATGATGCTCAAGGCCCAGGGAAATGGCCAGACTTGGGGCTGGAGCACGCTGGGCTCAGGTGGGTCACGGTGGAGCAGGAAACTCCTCTTAGGGGGTGAAGGTAACAAGGGGAAGTGCTGCTCACCCTCCATAAACCCCATTCCATCAATGGAACAGGGCAAGATCTCTGCCCCTGAACAAGGGTAAGATTTGCTCGCCCTCCATAAACCCCATTAAATCAACAGAGCAGGGCAAGATCCCTGCAAGATCAAAACGAAGCCTCTCAAAGTCATGATTAATACCTAACACAAAAGAACCGAAATTTCCACCATCAGGAATGAGGAGCTATTTAAAGAACAATTGCTGCAATTTTACAGCCAGCCCGACAGATGAACCTTGCCAAACATCTGCAGGTACGGACACAGGGAACCACAGCCATCGGCAGGCACCGAGACGGACAGACAGACGGATGGCTGGGTGAGAGCAGAGTGGGATGCTGAGACCTGCTCTGATAGACATGTGAAACCAAACCTACGCATGGCCCTCAGCCCAAAGGTAGACATTACACACGTGTACAACACCGGGGTGGTTACAGCCACGCCAGAGTCTGGACATCTGTGTTATTTATGTGTGTAAGGTGTATGTGTGCATGTGCACATACACACGCATGTATATGAAAGCACTTTTAAAGCTTTCCAATGGTAACAGAAGGCATCTCTCTCCTCCTTTCCCTTTGCACCTTCTCATTCCCCATCCTCTTTGTGCCTCCCTGCTCCGGGACACGCAGGGGGACACTGACCCACCGGCCCCAGCCTGTCCTCGCATTAGGATGCTGCGCATGGCCGGCATTTGGATACCAAATGTGCAACCAGCAGGGAATGTAATTGCGGTCCCTAGAAAGGGACAGGCAGAGAGACGGAGACGGGCAGGGAGAGAAAATCTTGTCAGAGACGCTGGACCTGTTTGTATCTGCTCTCCATTAACCACGCTCGCCGCAGACCTGGGCTGGTGAAGAATAGCTAACACGGCTTAACGGGTTGGAAAAGAGGGGTGGGGAGGGCTGCAAATGATCTCGGCACAAAGGGAAAATGAAACAGATGAAAACTAAAGGAGCAGTAATTGCACGGACATGGGATGTGGCAGGGTACCGGTACCCCCAGCCCGGAGAAGGGACTCAGCCTGATGCCGATACAAGAAGCACACAAGCACTGGATTTAAAACACACATTAAAATCACTCTGAGGGGGGAAATGGGGTGTCCTGCTTAAGAGATAGGGGACACCCAAAGGTCCCAGCCCAGGCAGCCCCAGACAGAGGCAGAAGATGGAGATTTGGGAAACACACCCCATGGAAGGGCTGGCACCCCAGTACAGAGACGCGGGTGGGCACGTCCAGCGCCATGCCTCAGCCATCCCACTCAACTGCTCCTCTCCAGCGCCAAATTCCCTGGAAAAGCCAAATACGCATTGTCCCGGCTCCCTCGGAGGGCAGCAAACAGCCCCTTCACCTCAGCTCCACCACCCCTGTGCATGGACCCTCCATAAAAGTCCTGCTCTGCCGCCACCGCGGTCCCTGAGCATCACCTGAGCTCCCGCCAACTGCAGTAAATCCCCTGCTAGAAACCATTTCTCCAGCTTCCCAGTGCTGGGATTGGGGAGTGCGGAGCAGCAGACCTGAGCCCCTGCTGTGCTCACCACCAAAACAAGAAATATAAAGGGAAAAAAGCCAGAAAGGAAACCTTCCAAGGCAAAGAAATGACCTCCGTTAAATATAGGCCACGAGCAAAATCTGGATCATTTACAGCATTTTTATCTGTACTGTAAACAGAGAGGAAAATACCCAATACTGCACATTTCCCCCTCTGGAGATAGCGAATAGGGGAATTGCGTTTGGCTGCAGGAACACTGTCATTCTGGAATTACTCTAACCTGCCCATTACGTAGCTGTAGGTAGAACAGGGGACGAAAACGAATCTCAAATCCTCCGTCCTTCCTCGGCCTTCCAGAGGTTTCCAGTCGCAGCCCTGTGGTTGCAGGCTGGGAATCCCGGGATCGGGGACCCTCCGAGGACGGGTCGCTCCTTCCCGCAGACCTTTTTGCCTCCGTAGTGAAGAGGATTCCCAGACCCCTGATTTTTCCCCGCATTGTAGTTTCATCCAAGACATTCATCCCAATCCTACTGCATCGGGGTCACGTCAGCAAGGGGGGGATGGAGCTGGAGCCCCCAACCTGCCTGGGTGATACCATCCCACCAGCAGACACTAGATTGACCTGTGGGTCCCAAGGATTCAAATCCATCCAAGAATCCTATGGGCAGCTCCCACACCTCCGGCCACACCGGCTGGAAAACATGGAGTAGCCACGCAGCCCCCAGGACCCCATGGAGGGAAGAGCCCTGTCTGCAGCACTGGACCCCTGCCCAGCTCTTGTGTCCTCTGGTCCCATCTGCAGGAGCATCACATGCAGAACCTTCACCCATGACCAGCCCTGGCCCTGCCAACACATCCCACCCTGGGAATGAAACAGCGTTAGTGAGCCTGTACATGCTCCAAACCCCACAGTTATCTGCGGGTTTGTGCATCATTATATAGAGACGTGTTCTTCCTCCTTCAGCTATTCCCAGGATAACCCGGGAGCTCCATCCAGCACAGCCCCAGTCACCCTTTTCCAAATGCATGGAAATTTCATGGAGAAAGGAAAATGTGAATCCAGAGCGAGTGGCTCCAGTGTCTCCACGGAAGAGGCAAATTGCAGCATCCCGAGGTAGCGTTTATTTTTAATTTAGACCCAATTATGAAATATAGAATTATTCTAATCTGGGCAAATCATATTGACCAGGAGATTTATTACTGCCTTTTATAAAATATAGATTACAATAGAAAGCCAACGAAAAATATTTATCAACAGATGAGGTCTGTGGGTTCAAACAAGCACTGGGCAGGTTCACCTTCCCTTTTTGCTAATCCTTTTTGATTTCCCCTTATTACATATTCGGAGTGGGGGAGGGAGGAGAAGGAAAACAACAGACCAGGAAAAGCATCTCTACTTTGTTCTTCATTTCTAAGGATGAGGTAGTTTTCTACTAACTCCAGAGACAAAATCAAATCACCGCTGCCTTCAAAAAGGAAACCAGGAGAAAACTCAACGGCAATCTCCACCTTTGCAACACCCAAGAAATCGCCTCGAATCCCGAGACCCAAAGGTGCACCCAGGGAGCACCTCGGTCAACTGCGACACAGGGTGCTCCCGTGTTGGGGAAATATGGGTCACATCCCGGCGCTGCGACGTGCCTGCGGAAACCCACCAGCCATTGTCTGCTCATCCCTCAGACCCCGCACGGCTCCTGCCCTCTGCTTCAGTTTCTCCTCAAAAATATTTTCCCTGCTAACGTCAGATGTAGGAAAAAAGCCGGATCCGTGTAATCACGGCCCATCACCTATTTTCAAAGGGAAATTCCCCACTGCCTTTCTCCGCAGAGCCCATCTCAGCTCATACAAGGGGCAATGGGACAAGGGCAGCTCATGGGGCCGAGCCGAAGCCATCGCCGGGTCCCGCGTCAGCTGCCGGGACATTGGTCACCCAAGGACCAGGGGCTACTTTGTGCTGTAGGAACCTTTGGGTGTTCAATCTCAGCCACGGCCCCGACCGCTCAGTGACACCGCCCTCATCCCCAGCAGCCGGGATGCCGGAGTTTAATCGGGGAGCCCCTTGCACATGTTTGGCATTTGGGAGAACAAAAGAGAGCCCAAAGTGTGGGAGCTGGGGAGGACCAGGAACTGTAACCAAAAACTTTGCAATGAGCAAAAAAAAAAAAAAAAAAATAGGGAAAAAAAAAATTCCCTGCCTCTTACAATCCCCCACAAAAATGTGAGATAATAAAATCCATATGCACCGCAGGCGGCCCGCGGCGAAGGCACCGCGCGAAGGCAGCGCCGCGCACAAAGGCACCGGCTTGCCTCAATTTTGGGGCGGCACAAGGGGCATCAGACTGGGGGCAACGATGCCAGGATGGTCCCCCCCAACGGGACACGGTGGCTGCATGGACACCGACACTCACCAACGTCCTCGGCCCCACGTACATCCCACCGGCTCCAAAAGGCAACCGGGAACTTCAACGGAGCGCGATGGTGTCACCGGACACTGCTGGGTATGTGATGGGAGAGAAGGGACCACCGAGGATGAGCCCCATTGCCACAGCCCAGCTCCTGCTTGTCCTGCCCCAAGGCCGGGCCCCACTGCATGGGCACCCATGGGTGACCACGGAACACGCTTCACACCAGAGCACGGAACAGTCCAGAGCTGGAGGCACCAGCGCCCGCTGCAGAAGGGAAATGAGCATCACCCTGCACCCAGCTCAGGGGAGACACCCCAGGGCCTGTTTAGCTTTGAGTAACTGGGAAGGAAAATGTGGTTTTGGTCATTTTTGTCTTTTACACAAGTCCCCAGAGCCCAGCCCGGTCAAAACCTGCTCTGAGCACAGAGGGGAGCTGAGGGGGGAGTTTGGGGGGGGGGGGTCCCAGCCACCTGAGCCAGGAGCAGAATGAATTCATCCTCACTTCCAACTCTGCAATGGGATTTTTGGGGGTTCCTCAAAATGTGGAACAAAGAAACAAAACAGAAATTAAACTCTTGTTGGGGGAAGAAATAAAAACTGCTTGGGGGGGGGACGGGAGACGGGACGGGGACACCAACACTAAATATTCAGTAAATCTAATAAGTCCAAACACGGAGCAGGGAACTAAACCGAAGACGCAGCCATTTCTTTTCCAAGCTGAAAACCAAGCGGGGAGCGGCGGCTGCGAGCTCTGGCCCCGCACCCCAGCCCGTTTTGCCGTTTCACCCTCAAAAAACCGTTGCTCCAAACCCTCCCGGTGCCGCTCCCGGCGCTTTTCACCCTGTTTCGGGGTTGTCCCGCAGGACCCTGGCGGGACGGGACCGCTGGGACGGGACCGGAGGGAGAAGAGACCTGAACTTCCCCAAAGTTGGGCGCAGTGGGGCCGGGAGGGGGGGGTGGCGCAGCCGTCGCGGCACCGCTCCCCCAGCCCTGAGCATCCGCAGCCGTGGCCGCCCCATGGACCGCGGGCGATGCTCCCGGCGCTGCCGCAGCCCCCGGGGACGGCTCCCGCAGGGTCCCCGGGAGAACTTTCAGAGGGGGCAACGGGACCCGCGCCGACCCCTCGGGGGACGCCTCCCCCCCCCCTCCTTTTTAACGGAGCACAGCGGGGGCTGGACCCGCAACGGACGGCGGCGGCCGCCTGTCAGCGACCGGAGGGTGGGGAGTAAAGACCGAACGCTTCCCCCCCCACACCGCTGCAGCCCGGCCCCGCCGCCCCGGCTCACCTGGGGTTGCTCCCGTTCCAGTAGACAGCGTACCGGTCCGAGATAACTTTCCCGGTGTCGTCGGTCCAGACGCAGACGCCGACGAGCGCGGCGAGCAGCGCGGCCGCCTCCCAGCGCGGCATCGTCCCAGCCGCGGCGGGCGCGGCTCCGGCCGCTTCAACGGGCGGCGGGGCGGCGGCCGGCGGAGCCCTGGGGCCGG
>JBCJKH010057703.1:0-15603 GCA_039877255.1 Loriculus beryllinus
AGGAACTGCAGCTTTCTGCACAGCACTCCAACAAACTTTCGTTTCCATACTATAATATGAGTACATAATGTAGCACATAAAAAAATCATCATACCAGATCTTGCATCCTATCTCTGGCAGTGCCTGGAAGCATCTTAAGAGCAAATCAAACAGCAAAGCATATTTCTCAATATACTCGTGCATTCCCCCAGTAAGTGATGGCTCAGGGTTTCTCATAACTGGAGCTCAGGCCTGCAATCTAAATTTATTTATTTCTATGAATTTAACGAGTCATTTCTTGAAATCACATAAATATCCACAGAGGTCTGAAATGTTCCTGCAGGATTCCCCTTTTTATTACCCTTTCTTTACTTCTCTCTATTTCCTATTTTTTAACACAACTAATGACATTTCCTATTATCCTGTCAAACATTAGTTTCTATAAAAGCTTTGGGAAGCAATTTTATGAAGAACTTTTTGAAAATCCCAAGTAGATTATATCACGTGGTTTTTCATTCCCATTTGGATGTTGATTTCTTAAGAAGTAACTCCACTAGGTTTGCAGGACATCTGTCCCAAAAGCCACACTCCTGCTCTCATTAACCACAAGGAATGGAAGACGTGAACTCTGACTTGATGCACAATATGGTCACTACCACCAGACAGCTGTTGGACAATGTAATTTTGAACCAGGTGATGAAGTGAAAGCCACCTTGTCTGGACATGATTGGCATGGGTGGAATGGCAGTGCAGTTCATAGCTAGGTGAAGTTAATTAGAAACAGCCCATTTGCCTGTCTCTATCCTGGCTGCACATAGGGCTCGAGGTGCAAGCAAGAGAAAAAGCTCTCCGTGGTGAATCAGCCTGATCTCCTCATCACTGATATTGCCCCACTGTAAATATTCTTATACCTATCGGTTTCCCTATATTTATACCTTTTCTTAGTGAGAGACAGAATCATTCAGACAGAAATAGTTTGTTTGCTAGTGGAAAGTATAACTACCGAAACAGGTGGAAAAAGTAACCAAGGTGGTTTCTTCGTTAGGTTAGGTACACAAACTGGAGGGGATGATCCATGGAATTCAGGTGGATGCAAGCTCTGTGCTGTACTCAGAGTTGTTCTAAACAATGGCTACTTTCAGTCTGTGAAGAACAGTTTCACTGGCTTTTTCAAATAAAAAAAAAAGGTAGATTTATTCTACTCCTTAAGCAAGAAGCTAAATTAACTTTATAAAGTAGTTGCTTTCTAGTGCAAGCTGCTGGAGAAAGACATAAAATTTTGAAGAACTACTTTTTCGAAATGAAGGTCAAGAGCACTGTGTAACATAGGCCAGGAGTTTTCAATGACAGACAAAGAAATAAATTTATATCATCACATAAATTAGGATGCATAAATAATCCATGTGTTTGCAGAGGTTTTCATAGGTTACAAATTTTGTGAATACTGAGAAGTTTTTTTGTTATATTTCTGTAATGTAAGAAGTAAGGAGTTGTGAATTCCATATAGTACTGGTTTTTACACTAACACAGGTAAAGCTAAAAAACAAATAAAATATGCTTGTACACAAAAGATTTAGTGGTCTTCCAAGTTCTCCTTTAACGTTATTCAGGATTTAAGTACTTCAGTTTAGATGAATGAATCTTGCTCTAGCTCTTTATTGACTATAATAGTAGCTTAGAAGCCTAGTGTATATCTTGACAACTGAAATGAGGTATCTTAATCTGCAACCTGAATCCCTAGATAACATTATATTTACTTGAGAAATTGCCCCCAGAATGTGGTACATATTTCATAAAGTATGTTTGAACACTACATTGTGGCTTTTTCTTGATTCAGTATTTTGGATCTCATCCATTTCTGATCCATTTTCATTTCAAATTTACTTGCTGGTATATTTCCCCTCCTGGCTGCAATATGATGATGCCATAGCTTAAAGAAATCATAAACAGGTACACACACTGTGGAGAACCCTGCATAAGGAGCAGAAGGGTAAGGCAGCTCAAATTAAGCACAAGTGGCTATAGCTGTGCTACTATTGGAGTTTCAAATGGTTCATTCAAAGCTGCCATGGTTACTTTGCCTTCAGATCAAGCTGCAGCCTGAAATATAAAACACAGAACATTGTGTTCTGCTAAAAAAAATAGAAAAAAAACCCAAACCTACAACAAAAACCACCACAACCCCAAACATACAAAACACACAAAAAACCCCACCTAAAAATAAAGTGGTTTGTGTTTGTTTGCTTGATTTTTTTTTTTATCATGTTTTTCCTCCCATAATTCTCTGCCTCTTTGGTGGATGGTGGGGGAGGATGAAGAAGCAGAATGAACATGAAGTTAATTGATGACCAGAGTATTTCTTCTGAGTCGCTGGCCCTTTCCTTCTAGTCCTTTATTATGTTTTTCAATTGCTAGATGGTAGCTCAGTAACTAACAGTGCTGAGCAGCTAAAGTCCATAAATGTCTTCTGTTCGTGAAAAATAGTTGAGTGCATAAATGTGGTGCAAGGGTCTCTTATTTTCAAGATCTGTGCAGTAGAGTTTAGCCTCTTTCTAACTCAGAATTAGAAGTGAGAAGCTATTGTTACAAATACTATACCATTCTGACTTGCTTACTTAATCTGATTATTTTTAGGCTTATGGCATGACATAAACTGTGGTTCCTCCAATAAATCTGTATGTAAAAAATATAACAGTTCTATTAATTCGACATTTGGTTCTCTGTTACATCCTGGAGGATGTCCAGAAAGTTGGTTTTTCTTTAGCAACAAGGTATGTCAACAAGTATGTTCAGCAAATTGTGTAAGGCAGTGGAACTATAAAAGTTAAGGGGTTTGTGGTTATAAAATAAATCTGGAGAGTAATTTTCCAGTCGTAACATGCTGGCTGGCTGACTGGGCATTTTTGAAGGTGTCTATAGCGTTTACTTTTGCAGTGAAATACAGTAGAAATAGATGTATGCTGAACAAGTTTCAGAGAATGTAGTTTGTGCAGGTTTAATGTTACATTGCTACTGTTTAAGAAAACCTGTCCTCCTCCCCATCTCTTGTTTCATGTATTTATATTAGAAAGAGAAATTTGTAAAAGTCAGTCTTAAAAACCAAAACACCCCCCCCCCCCCCAAATAAACCTCTTTAGGTAGAATAGTTTAGAGAGAAGGTATTTGAGCAATCTCTTTGGCTTGTACAGGGCTCCCAAAGCTTTGAGTTCAGAAAGATGATGCCAAACTACAATTGGTTTGAGTTAAGTTCGGCATTCACACATGGCCTAGAAGTCTTCACTGCTGTAATAGAAGAATTTGTATCAATCTGAGCTGAAGCTCCATTTGCCAAAGGTTGTGTGGTCTACTTTATATATACTGGGCTACAGCTGCATCCTCAGTGTTAGGTCAATGCATCAAAGGTTATTTCATACACTTTGGTGAGATGAACATTCATAACTGCAGTCACTGGAAGCAAGAGAAGGCACAGTAAGGATGACTCGCTGGGGCTGTGTCACCCAAAGACACCTTTACTTGGTATTAAATGATCCCTCTGTTATTGCACAAAGCAGGCAGAAAATGTGAAAAGGGATTATGTACTTGACATCACTACAATATGCTCAGATGATACTAGACCCCTGGATTACACCCTCTGTGTTGAGAGGGCCTAAGTGTCTCCCAGGGTAGACAGTCATACTTTCCACCCTTGAGCTCCGTCACTTATTCTAGCCCTGTCTTCTTTTTCTGGAGAAACATACATCCTACGTGTAGCTAATTGATATTAGTCACATACAGCAGTTCTCATCCTTGTTAGTTTGAATAAAGTACTTGTGGTTTTTTTCCCAGGGTTTCGAAATATTTGCTTGGAATATGACAAGAAAGCTCATGTAGCATGCTGCATGCGATCCTTGTATTGATCTGGGAGGAAACCTGGCTACCATACCAAATAAACAAGCGCAAGGTACATATCTGCTCTAGTGAAATAAAAAAATACTAATCTTTCATGAAAGAAACTGTAATAGATTATGGGGTTATCTGATGAAATTGCTTATTAACCTGATCAATTTATGCTTTATTTTAACTCCAAAGTGTGAAACTGCTAAATTATTGCATGTAGACTAAAAGTGTGTGTTTCTAGTTTTCATGAAACTTCCAGTCTGCTTTGAGCATGGTTGCATAGATCCTCTGAACTGACTGACACCTACGAAATGTATTTTAATATGGCCTCAGTTCTGGGCTTTTGCACATTTTTCTTGTTTTGGGTAAGTCAAGATAAGCTTTACTTAATAAAAAAAAATAATCTTTGCTTCCCTTCAGCTTTCCTCTTCTATCATTTAAAAGATACCACAGCTAATGTTTGGATTGGGATGAATGATAAATAAAGAGTCCCACATTTCTTTGAACAGATGGAAGCCCTGTTTCCTACACCAACTGGGTTAATGGTGCACCAGAAAAGAAACAATTCTATTTTGGCTATTATGACTTAAAAACATCAACAGGCACCACTGTGTGAGGTACAGGACATTTAAATAAACTCTTTATTTTAGGCAGCCATATGATTTTCCTCCTCTTCCTTCTCTTTGCTACCAGGCTTGCACTAGGAGTATAAGTGCTTCAGCTCACCACCTCCTGACTGACTTTTGTAAAGGCTGGGTATATTCCCCTCTCCTTCAGATAGATTGTGTCTTCATCATGAAGTTAGGTGGGAAATGGAGAGATGATACCTGTGACAACGAGAGAGGCTATATTTGTCAGATGAATTCCCATGAACGCTGTTCAACCCAGTCTCCTAAACAGAAAGAGCATCTCAGGTAGATAAGCTTGAATATGTAATCTGATGTGATTTCTTTCAGCTCTGAATCTCCTGAGCATTTCAGGCTTTCAGAGCTCCACCAGTCTTAAGACTTATTATAATTTGTTCCACAGAAATTGCTGGAGAGGAACTACTATCTTAATTGGAGTTTTGTACTTAAATAATGAATAATACTACAGAATAATAGGTGGAAATGTATTTCTTTTCAATTAAATATGAGGCTTTTAGGCATCTTCTTTAAACGCAGTGCAAACTCATGCTCTTGCAGTGATCTAACTGTACACCTGGCTGTCTCTGAGCAGAGTATTTAATTCTCTTTTGACATTTCAACTGAATGTGTGTGGTGTCTATTAAAATGTACGGCCTTTTGGCTGTGTCTTTATTATAGAAGAATATTGATTTTTTTTTTTTAATTTTCACTTTTTTTGGTACCAAAATGAGTAATGAAAGTTGACTCTCCTGCTGGAGAACTTATGCAAATCCCTGCTGCCCAGCTGTATAATGGTAATAGAGAAGGCAAAGCACAGATAATACTATCCTTCACCTTCATCACAGCATCAGTAAAATCTATTTCTCCCACTTCAATCAGCTCCTATAGCCTATTCACTCCCATAATTAACTTGCCTGTAAGAACTCCCTCTCCCTGCACAGTAAACATATAGTTTTAGAGTGGCATTTTTAGTTTGCTTAATCCCAGTTATAGCTCTTCTGAATGTATTTACATTTCAAAGGAGGAAATACACACTGCCTGACTCAAATGTAGACACAATTATTCAGGCAGCCCTTACAGACAGGCTAACAACCTTGAGTGAACAGGGAGTGGTGATCAATAAACAAGCATCAAAGTCAGGCTGTGTGACAAGAGGGTACAACAGTAAATGCCTTAAACATCTAGGCCTATGTCCGCTCTACCAGTGATGTGAAATAGGTGTATACTCAGATATCCAGATTTAATCAAAATATCTTAAAGCACGGGAACTCAAACATCCAATTTAAAAGTCTTAGTCTGCACTAATCAGGCCTCTAGAGAGTACGCTCTCTACTTAGTAGCATGCAAGATGTCGCTTGTTTTTTACACTGACAAATTTGTTTCATGTTTTACAACAAGTTTATTTTGGGCCTTTTTGGTTTGGCTTTTGATTTTGGTGGTTATATATTTACTTGTTTATTTTTTCACAAATTGTTCATGATCTTAAATAAAGATTTTTGGCTTATTGTTAACATTGGACCTTTGATCTTGTCGTGGTTTAAGCTATTTTTTGATAACTTCATGCTAAAGATGAGTGCTATGTTGTAAAATCATGCTTTCATTTTTTCTTCCATAGTTACCTCACAGTCTTAAGTGCCAACAACAAATCCGTCCTTTGCCAGTTACGGTAACAGTAGCTATTCAATCATCTCATCCAAAAGGCAGTGGGAAGAGGCTAGAAAAAATTGTGAAGGAAAATCTGCAGAACTTACCAACATTTTGGATGCCTGTGTCCATTCATTCCTGTGGAACCAGATGCTGAAAAATAGAAACCTTGTATGGATTGGTCTTAACAGCAATATGGTAAGTGCTGGACAGATGGGAGGTGCAGGTGCTTGCTGAGGTCTCTTCATATATCTGCTGGAGTGCCCAGTTCATAACAGTGCTAAAACAACTGTACTCTGAAATGGCTTTATTGTGCATATACGTAGTTTGCTGGTGGCTCTGTTAGTTATTCAAAGTCTTTCATGTACCAAATGGAATGAAATGTCACAGAAAAGATTAAGTAGGTAGCAAGAGATAAAAGTAGAAAGCTGTAGAAAATGGTAAAAAAAATAAGAGTGCAGACTGAGAGCCACAAAGCAAGGATGTGCAGCTATTGTTAAGTAGCTGTTAACCGTTTTGAAAGTCTAACTCCGTTGTATAGAGTGCTACTTATAACTTATTCTATTAATAAATGTTATTATGAGTATTAGATATTTCAAGATTCTGTTAAATCTCAAGTAGCCTTTAGTTGCCAAAAAACTCCCAGTTTTAATTTACATAACACAGAACAGAGGGAAATTCTCTGTAACTGCGTCTCTTGATATGGGATTTACTAAATGAGTCTTATCTGAGTTACTTGCCATGTTGTAGAAGTTTGTGTTACTTCAGGAAAGCCTTGCTGAAAGCAATGTCCTGCTGAACACTGTTCATATGTAGCTCTTGTGTAACTCAGATCACCCAGTGACATTGCTTAGAACAGTGAATGGTGTTTAAAAAAGAAGAGTAGCACAGGGCTGCTTTTTTGCTGAAAAGCTCAGATAAGACATGCATAGGACACCGTATTTATGTGTCAGAGCTTTTTATGCAAAAAACCTCTTAGCAGAACTACTTTGATTTCAGACTGGCACCTATTACAAATGGATGGATATCTGGAAAACCAGCTACACTGAATGGGCAGCAGGGGAACCGAAGGCTTGTGTCTACCTAGATCTTGAAAGTACTTGGAAAACAGCATTCTGCAATGAAAGCTACTTTTCAGGTTTTAAGGTATCAGATGGTAAGCAAATGAATGTAATAATTTTAAAGGCACATTCTTAATTCCAGTAGTCTGCCTAATCCTACAAACTCCGCTCTGGCTTGGGCTAGAACACTCAGAGAAGTATGCCCCAGGATACCACCTACCTCCCAGCAGAATGTGCAGGTTTGCTTTTAATGATAGACAAATTCAGGCACATGAAAACTTCCTGTGCAAATGGATATGGATGCACTGCTTTCGTGGTAGTCATAACTGTCTGTATAAGTTGAGGCTCTATATTTGAGATATTTTGCTTTTAGAGATGTGAGCATAAAACACATGAAATTGTACTGTAATGGCTGGGAATGTGCGCTGACTATATGGACTGTAGCAACTGGTTAAGTTCCCCCATAGACGTCACTGAGCCAAAATACAGGCAAGGGTTTCGCTCCTATTCGCTGTTGCCAGAGCTAAAGCAATTATGACATAGATAGGAAGGCTTTGGGAATGTGAATGATACTTTAACTCTTTGTAGAAGTACGCAGAGGCTTGGTTTCTTGTAGAATTTTGTAGAATTGTGTTGTTTTCTCTCATTGAGGTTTTAAGGCTACATAATGTAGTCTATTCCTGATGAGAGATTCAAGACAGATTTTGCCTTTTGAGGGTGGCTTCCAAATTAAACTTCTCAGTTGTACATTCTGTCTGCATATGCAGTGCAAGCTGCAGACAGATAGATATGAATTACACACGTGATCAGAAACAGAGACTAATTTGGCAGAGGCATGTTCCCTTGTATAAAGTGACAACATATAGAGACCAGGCAGTGACAAAATATGGGGGTGTGGTAATTGATGATTTGTTAGCCTGCAACAGCTTTCTGTGTGGTGAGAATGCAAATTCAAGATCTATATCCTGCCTCAGGGTTTGATTTCCTCAGAGTGCTGACAAGGCAGTTAATTAGATGCTGCAGGATGTAATTTATTTCCTTGTCCTGAGACTGGAGAAATAAGATGTATTACACTCTTGATTGCCTGACTCTTCCCATTGTCTGAGCTGAAGGAATACAGGAATAGTCAGGATTTAGAGGTCCAGCAAGTTATAGCTAGGTTAGACTATTTACAGACATATCCTAGTCATAGGTTACTCATAATGCAAAGCCAATTTCAAACCGTATGGCTTCTTTAGCTATAGCTC
This sequence comes from Loriculus beryllinus, assembly GCA_039877255.1. NCBI lineage: Eukaryota > Metazoa > Chordata > Aves > Psittaciformes > Psittacidae > Loriculus > Loriculus beryllinus. The sequence continues at coordinate 8,434 of JBCJKH010057703.1, forward strand.
TTACTGACCCTGCTTAGCTGTCTTCAGACTGTCCTGAAGCAGCTAACCTCTGAGCTTGGATCCCTCACCATGGCCACTGCTACTACACTGAAGCATCAGCTGGGACAAGCTGGGCGCTGCCATTCCTTGAGTGTGCTTGGTTGGGTGGGAGCCTTTATCAGCCATTATCAACTGATGATAGTTGTATGAAAGTTTATACAAAATTCACATTAAAATGAAAAATCATTGATATAAAAAAACCCATTAGAAATACTTCATTTACCTACCATGGTAATCTAAATTTGACACAAAGAAAATAAACTGCCATAAGAGACTTTGTGCAGCCTTCTGTCTTCCTAGGGGCTACAGCCTCCCCAGCTGTAGAGCTCTTTGTCAGCTCCTTGCTTCTGGGGCACCATCCTGGGGGTAGTGGTGAGGAGCACAGCCACTAAGCACCTCAAGGTCTCTGTTCTCCGCAGGAAGCAATGGAGAAACCAACAGGGTAGTGAGCAAAATGCTTTCCAAAGTTATTGTTTGTACAGACTTGAAAGAGGAGGTCATTCCAGTACTTGCTCATGTAGGTTATGGTTGTTTGCTTCTTAATGCCTTTCAAGTGCTACCTTGGTTTCGGTAGAAAGCATGGATGAATCTGACTTTATTATCCATACAGTGCAACCACTTGGAAATACAGAAGGAAGCTTCTGGATAAGACTACCAAGTCTTACATAGGTCTTACATTCAATATTTGGTTGAAAAATGAGAAAATTGAGGATAGATATTTTTGAAAAAAAAAAAAAAAAAAAAAGACACAATCTTCTGCTGAAGAATGGGTTATTATTATATTTTTTAAGTCATTTGCTGAGCTAGGGAGTAAAAATATCCATGAGATAGATAGACTTTAATTTTTTTTTACTCTGTATGTTGTTCTTTAGGCCTGTGGTTGTGGCTAGATAATACGGCACCGGACTTTGTCAGCTGGGATGAGAGAGAGTTCAATGTGGAGCATCACTGTGGTGAAATCAACGCAGTTGCAACAGATCAACTGTGTTGCACCTTCTGGTTATTGGGGCAAAATTGATTGCTCTTCTGATAAAGGATTTATCTGCAAAAAAACCCAAGGTAAGTCCTTAATGACTCAGTCCTTAGTGACAGAGTAGATCTATTTACTAGTAACTGTTATAGCCATTCACCATGTGTCTGGAAGTAATACACCCTAGATGTATGTATCCTAGGTTAAGAAAGAGACTTGCAGAAACCTTTGGAATATGTAACACGGACATTAGTGTGGTGTCTGTCAAATACTTGTGCAAACTTATGACTTTTCAAGGAACTAAGTATTGTAACAGTTGTTACATCCATGCAAGGAGGAATTACTGTGAATCGAGCAATTTTGCACCTCCTCATCTGAAAAAAAAAAAATACCAAACAAGGTTTTTCTAAAGACCTTTGTGTCTTTCTTATGCACATAGGCAATTGGAAGATTATAGCATTGATTCAGAGAGCATTTTCTAGGGAAGACATATAAGAATCTTAAACATAATTGTAACAGCAGAATCCTGCTTAACATGCAGACCTTCCTAAAATGTGCTATGTGAAATTATGCCTCATGTTCTTGATAAATGAAAATTAATATTTCAGGCAAAACATGAAAAATTATTTTTGAGAGAATATAGAAAGGAATCAATATTTGAATGTTGGTAGTTATAAAAACAGTGTAAAGTTTTATATGAAATAATATTATAGTTTGTAATCTTACGTAGGACTGTAAAACCTTAGTAGCATATTGTTTGCCTCACTTATGCTGCCTTTTATAAAAGACATGTTTTATTAATGCAATGGTAATACTTAAAGGGGCTTTGTTCTTGTATACTTTTAGCAAAACACTTAAATTTATGAATTTTCATGAAGTGTAAAATTATTTCTCTCTGATATTCATTCAAGTGGAATCAAGTGGGATTCCTGTACAGCAAAAAAGTAAGAGCCTTCCTATGAGAATTTACAAAACTCTAGATACAAGAAGAACTGAAACCAAGTTTTCCCAAATCACCCCCGTTCAGAGAATAAGTCCTGCTGACAGTTACCCGGATGCATGATTATAAATCAGAGTAATCCCATGGTGCCTTTTACAGGCACATGAGCACTCACATATTCTTGGTCAGCTGGACTGCTGAAGGGGTAACCCTGAGCCAAGAAGCTCAGCAGTGACCCAACTTGTGACTAACTTCGAGAATAGGCAGACAGCTTTAACTAAGCTATTAAAACTTATGTAGATGTATATGCAATTTTTTCCATAAGTATTGTTGTAATAATAAAAAAATTGCAAACTAATTTCCAAAAAATTAGCATCCCATATCCACATCTAAAGCATGCGTTTTCATTAAATTCTAAGCATCCACTGCATGCATTGTGTATCACTGTAATCAAGATCTGCTAAAACCACATTAGCTTCAGAAACAGAGACCTGGCTGCCGGCCAGCAACAATTTGGAGCTGATTTAAATTGAGCAGACTCCAAATTCAGAGAGGAGAGAACCCCTCTCTGTGTTTTTCAAGTTTTATGTAGTGTAAAAAATTACTAAGGTTTCTCAACGTTATATGCATTCATTCAGAGAAGGAAAATAACGAAGATACTCACTCACATGTTCATGTCTCTGGCCACTCATTTTCTTGGCTATTCTCACCTTTCTTGGAGCTGATGTGTCAGTTTATTTCTACAAGAGGAAAAGACAAAACCAGCTACCAACAGATTCTGGCAATGAAACACTTCTAAACAGATGTATTGGTGACTGAAGAATTGGTGAAAATGGATGCCCTGACACGTGTCAATTCAGAGGATCAAGTTGTTTGCTAAAATTAAGGGATGTATCTTAAAAGTCTCTAGAGAGGATATTTGTAATCTTAAATCTTTTCTCTCTTTGCAGTAACAAACTCTTTTGTCTCATTTTGCCTCACAAACTTCACTCCATCAGAACAGAATTTTTCTTACTCCTTATGATATCAGTATATTTTATTGCTCCTTATCCTTATCAAAAGCTGTTTCCCATTATAAAATTGCACTTCATATACTTAGCTCTTAACTTAGTTATCTCAGGTAACTTTGGCTTAGAAAACCTTGCCATTTAGATTTTCTGCTATGGAAAATGCAGTTCACACCAGCAAAGTATATTAAGCTCAGGTGTAGTTTTTGGTCTTTTTTTCTTCTAATATGATTTTTAGCAGTAGTGCGTTCACTAACATGAATTAAAATCTTCTCACCCTTGAATTCTTCATTTTGTTAATGGTCTGAAATAAATGAAGTTATTAGTAAAATTTTCAGCTTCAGCCTTCCCTGTTAATCGTGAAACGAAAGGGGAAGTGAGGTGCTCCTATCTGCACAATAACTCTTCTGTCAATAGCAAGGACAGCTTCTGTCCCTGCCACTTTGAATTCAGCATTAATATGCACCAACTTGTCATTTTTTAATGCAAGAGAAATGAACTGAAAACTAAGGAATGCAACAGATGATACCACTTTAGGAATCTGCAAAAAGATTAGACGTTAAAAAAACATCTGGAGGCAGTACAAAATAGCATTAGGTGAACATGGAAAGCGGTACAAAATAGGATTATGTGAGCTGCAAATATAATTCAGACAACACTTTATGGGAAAAGTGCTTAGCAACGAAGTTCCTTTTCTAGGCACTGAATTCCCTTTTCTTGGCATAAATACAATCAAGAAATTATCACGTTGGTGAGAACAGGTCATTGCACAAGTGAAATGCGGCACACAGAGCACTGACCCCAGAAAGATGTAACAAGCTTCAAGCTGATTGGTCATGTGAAGGGGCAGCTCTGAAGTGCTCAGTTCTTCTTCTAGCCTACCTCAGTGACTGCACTAATCTCCCACATCAGTCTGCAGCCTTCAGGAGCTGAATCCTCACAAGCATCCATTTACACAAGATGGGGGCTAAAGCCTGGTTTTGAGTGAAGCACAACTGACACTTCATGAAGCAGAGGAGGGAACTAGGCAGGAATTGTGTCTTCCAGGTATTTTCTTTTGGGGTCCTCCCTGTTGGAGTAATCTCATTTTGTGATTTCAGATGTATCTGAAATATGATTTCACTCTGTAAACTCAGCTTTATGAGTTTGAGCTACTTTTGCAAGCCTTGCTCACACTGAGCTCTCCCTGAATGTCACCTTAAAATAAGATAGTTATTATTAAACAATCTATTGTGTTCCTACATTTACTGAAATTGAGACATTTTTTTAAATAAGGTATTTTGCTTTTACTATTTTCTTACAGTTAAGTCAACAAGTTTAGCCGGTTCTTGCAATAATTTTCCTTAATGCTTTATACACAAAAGTAAATAACATAGTTGCTCATCATATAAGATCTGTTCAGCTTATATATATATATCACTAATGGCTCTTTCACTTCTCACATATTTCATTTTCGTTATCACAATTTCTTTTAATTTCACTGATGTAAATAAACAGAAGGAACAGTAGGACTTGTTTGGATGTGAATATTTGCCCGCACAGCGTTGCAGCCTAGTTGTACGAGAACTGCCATGACGACATATTTCCAGATGAGCACTCTGCTTACAGATTAAAAGGAGCTTTTCCAATTTAGCTTACATTTAGCTTTGCCCTGGAACATACTCATTAGGAATTTCTCAGACAGATGAACACATCCTTTTGCTTGACAAGCTTTTCCCTCCTGTTACAGGAGCCTATTACAGCCTCCTGTTACACCAGCCTATAGCATGGAATATCTTCACTTCCTTCAGATCTTTGACAAGTAGTTATGAACAGCCCAGCCGCAAACTGTGATCAAAGGGAGTAGTGTAATACTGCAGAAAAAAACACAAAGTGAGAGGTAATTCATAATACACTGAATACCGCAGATCCTGTAAAAAATGCTTTCTTCTAGATATGTAGAGCTGTGACATCTTAGTGATGTACTGAACCACTGTGGATTGTTTTCTGTTTTTTCTGAGATGTAAGGGCTAGAGCAAGGACTGTGTTTTTTAATGAATGATACTTCATGGCAGGTTTCTTGTTACCAACTCTCAAGCTGCACTTTTTAGAGGCCTGTCCCATGTAGCACCCAAAAATCTGACCTGTATGCAATACTAGCAAATTCCCAGAAAAAGGCAGATGTCACCACCTCTAGTTACAAGGATGGAGACTTCAGTTTTGGAAGTGACTTGCTCTTCAAAAAGTTCAGCATTTGCAATGTGCACTGCATTTATTTCAAAATACCATGTGACAGGATCTGTCCTTATTTAGAGTACAGAGCTTTATCCATCAGCACTTTGACACAGAGAAGGGCCTGTCACTATCTTCACTCACAAGGATTTCATACATTGCCAGTCTTGTAGTCCAACTTCTGCTAGAGGAATGAAAAGGAAGGTACATTTGCAATGGGTTTCTCCAGGTTCCTACTTTTTCTTTCACTCATGCACGGTTCCTTAGAGTCACTGGGTATGTTTTCTGTTGGTTTTGTGTTAAACTAAATATGAAAATGTTTTTTATTGGGCAGCTTTGCAGTTTTTATGTATAGACTGATTATTTTGTATTTGTTCTCAGATTTGATACATGGTCTAAAGAGTATGTTTTATATTATCCTGGCAGTTCTGGATTCGCAGAATATAAAAGGGGACATGTAGGGAGATGTTGGGGGAAGTGGAGTTAACAAAAGCAGGAACTTTAAACTGGAATTTCATTTTGTGAAATATTAAACTATATACGTGTATGGGATGGTGGTGAGAGATAGGGAATCATGGAGCTCTTTCTATTTATTCTCCCCATCACACCTATGGTGCAGTGATCAGTAAAAGGGTTTTAGAGCCATGTTTTCATGATAGCTGTGCAAAGTCCTCTTTCTGTTTCAAGACATAAGGTATGAGGCAAAGAACTGGCTCCTCTTCTTAGCCTGACCGACATATCATCCCAGAATTCGGGTTTTCTACAGGGTATATATCTCAGACTCTCAATGCAGTTTCTCTTTGTGGATCAGAGGCACAAGTAGGTTCTTTGATATCTCATTTTGTGAGACTTTAGTGTATAGCATGACCAACATGAATTCAGACCAATATCTTCCTTTCAAAAAATTCCCATTGCTCTTTATTCCTCAGGCATGCCCCGTAGGTCAGCTATCACTTAAGCTGCTACATAGTGGTTTTTTCCCCCTAACATCCATTTCCTACCTTTTTCTTGTCTCCTATTGCCAGCCTACATAAAAATGCTATAGCTAAAATTATCCTCCTTTCCCATCATTATACTATATCTTTGACACCATATTATGGTTGGATTCCTCCACCTCAGGACACAAACCTTTTAATTTTTCTCACCAGCTGCCTTCATACAACAGTTTCATAAGGTTTTGTGAGTTGGTCTGCTAAAAAGACTGCAGCTGATCTGCACGCTGGTGCTACCGACTGTCTTTGTAGCTCCTCCAACTATCAAGGGCCAGGTTCTGCCACATTTAAAAAAGATGCTTATCTTGATGATGGGCTAAGAGGGAGTTCCAGCCCTGAAGGGATGAAGAGCCTCCTCACCTACATGCTTACTTTCCTTCTCTGACTTCACCCTGGAATCTCTTTTTTTTCAATCAACCAACAGATAAGTCTGGAAACCCATTTACTCCCTTCTGAAAAATTAGAAATTTAGAATAATGTTTGTAATGAAAAAGTTTACATTACTGGGTTTTTTTAGTTGATGCCTAATCTGATTTCAATTTTTCTGGTGTATGATACCGTGCGGTTAATTTTTAGAGATTTTGCTTCATTACATATTTCATTTGTTTTTTTAGTTGATGTGATGTCAGTCCTCTAACAGCAGTGTTCTCTGTCACTTCTTCCAGATGACACAGATTTTGGACAGAAGATGTTTCAACTGGCATTCACTATCAGATAAACTCAGAATCAGCTCTAACATGACACAAAGCAAAGAAAAGCTGTCAACAGCAAAGTGCAGAACTACTAAGCATCACAGCAATTTGTGAGCAAGCATATATAGGAGGTAAAATGATAGAGAACAAGACCTTAAAATATGCTTCCCTAGAGCTTTAGACTATGGAATTGACTGCCTTGTCTTTTGTCTCATTGAACAAGACAGAGTGTCATGGCTGGTTCAGCAGCTGCCAAAAGAGGGATGGTCTGAAGTACCCTTCTACTAGCTGGTGGTTTTATATGAAGGATTGGTCCTAA
>JBCJKH010057704.1:0-10335 GCA_039877255.1 Loriculus beryllinus
AAGCAGCCAAATAGTGAGTATTGATGATGGCCATGATGAGTGGGAGAAAATAGTTCATGCAGTTAAAATAGTGTATCCCAGGCTTGATTAAAAATGTAGTCATGTGCTTTGATGCTTTGATTTGACTTTTTCCATCAATTGTAAGTAAGATTTGGACTTTAATTGTTGTTCAAAGCTGCCAGAAATTGCTTTGTTCAGTTTATGATGGTGCAGAGTGCTGACCAAAGCATCACTGAGAACTGTGTACAATGGTTTGAGGTTTTATTTATTTTACTAAGTCTGTCTGTCTTTTCCTCTACTGTTAGCTGTACGTAATTTTTTGTTGTTGTTTATTTTATGTTTTCCTATATGAGTCAGTTTGAAAGAGACAAGACCTCTGAACTTAGTATTGATGGGGATGTCAATGTATAAAATACATTGCCTTTCGAGCTGATGACATGAGGCCAAACAGGCTTACCTTACTACTGTGAGTAAACAAGTGGCAATTCCGTCATGAGCAAGTGAAGCAGAGTTTGGCCTTTTTTTATTGATGCAGTATTTGTACAGTGAAATGTCCTTATATTTGAGGAAAAGCTATTACAAATGTTGCTCAGGAGCCAGTGAGAATAAACTAAGGACATGGGACTTGAGTCTATAACTTTGCATGAACAAATGTTTTTAAAAAATTGGATGCTGGTTTTTTTTTTTTTTTTGGGGTTTTCTTTTTCTGGTTTTTTTTTTTTTTTTTTTTTTTTTTGCTTTTTTCTTAGGCAAGATTTTGTGAGAAATTAATTGCTCTTTTTTGCTGGTCAGCTTCACTTCTTGGTTTTCATTGAGCATAAAAAGCTTACATCATTTCTGCTTCTGGTGGGTCAAGCTGAAAGCTAGTCAAGTCAAGAGGGTTACACTGATTTAAATGCCACTGTGTTGATTTGTGAAAGTTGAAGTGCTGGCCCGTTATACTTTTCAGTAACCTTTAGAAAACCCACTGCTCTCGTCTGAAACTGCATTGGGTGAGCACTCTGTCTGCTGACCTGTGGAGTGTTTTGGGGGGTGGATTTTTTTCTGTTTACTTAACTCAGTTTTGCTGGGCTGGAGCATTTTGCTGTTGGAACTAGCCATTTCCCATTAAGAAACGTTTTCAATTAAAATGCATTTAATTGAAAAAGTCAGAGTGAGTAAATGATATTGCTGGGTAAGTTCTGGTTAGTCTATCCAATACAGCACTGAGATGGGAGACAGAAATAGTTATAACAGCTGAAGAAGTAAATCATTTTAGCCTGTGAGGAATGGACTCTTACCCCATTAGGAATCTCTTGAACTGCAGTAGAAGGGGAAGGATTCTGCACTAGCAAACTGCCTTGCAGGCCTGTCATCTGCAAATTGAATTTCTGCTGAAGGAAGGAATCAGCACTAGAAATATATGTAACTAGCGACCTTTGATTTTATTTCTTGTTACACTTCCATAGACCTTTTTGTTACTGGTTTTATTTGGAAGAAAGTACTTTCCCTGGTTTTCCACTTCAAATAATATGTAACCTCACTGCAAATGTAGCATTGTTTCCTAGTCCTGTAATTAATACTTTTTTCCTTCCTTAAAATGGAAGTTATTTGCTCTGGCAGAATGAAATGCCAGTTTCAGAACTGGAGATCTACAGGCTACATTTTGTTGTACCAAAATGAGGTATCAGTTCTGTTTGCTCAGAGTTATCTATGTTCAAGAGCTGTCCCACAGAGCAGGGTGAGATGGCTTGGAGCTTTCAGTGCAAGAGAACTACTGATTTTTTTAGGAGCAGTCTGCAGCTTTGAGTCAAAGCACACTGAAAGAGGGGAAAGATTTCCTCTGACTTCTATACTCAGTGTATCAAATGCTCCATCCTGTGCCGCTGTCCTTTAGCGGTTATGGTAATCCTGACTTACAGCTGGATGTTATGAATTGTCTGGGGACTGTAAAGGTGTTTCTTTACCATTTGTTTGTGCAGAATCTCACATGGTGAGGCCCTGTTTTTGGTCAAGGACTCATAAGAAGTAATGAAATACAAATGATGTCCAGGAGTAGCATTTAGCATCTTGTTATAATTCCTGTGAAATTGCTGGACCAAACTAGGAGCTTTGGCATAGCTGCCTTAAGTTCTGATAGACTAAATCAGAAGCTTTTCCTTTCCCTTTTCATTTATCCTTTCCTTCTTCCTTTCCCCTTCATTTTAAATATTTCCATGTTGAAAGAAATCATTGCCATATTCGACCTTTTTTAGTGTTGATTTTTGAACCCATTGTTCCTTGTTTAAAGAGGAGCATTTCACATGAGGTCCCTATTCAAAGCGAATGTATATGATAAGACAAATTGTTTCAACACTTGCTTGCAAGGCCAATAAAAAGAGATGCTGTAGTGCAAATTACCCTTGCAAATGCTCTCTAAAAAGCTAATAACATTTTTTCCCCCTAAAGGATAGTTCCCAGCCATAAGGACAGTTTCTCTTTCATGTTCATTTGCCACACAGATTTATAAAATGATCCTAAATCCTTGCATAGGCTGTGAGGGATTGCAGCTTTGAACTGCTGAATTGGAAAAGCTATTAATGGAAGAGGAAAAGTTTTCAATTTCAGTCAGATTGGGTCAGGATGGTATAAACTCAGCCCTCCAAGTTTTGGTGTAAGATGGAAGGCTGTTTCTTCTTTGTTGATAATTTTCATAGTAAGATTCACAAGGTTTTCTGTTTAAAGGCATGAAATGAGATGATAAGAATGTAAGGAAAAATCATTAGCATATTCACTGCTTTATTGTATTTTTCAAGTCAGAAACAGTCGTTTTAATTTGCTTTCTGTGGAACATGGTATAATTGGAAACTTTTCAAAACCAGAACTATTAGGCAAGTGGTCAAAATCTTCAGAGAAAAGGTCCAACCATTCTGCAGTGGAGGTCATCCTCCACACAGGCCTGTGAGCAGCACCAAGGATGGTTGTTTCCCTGTCAGCTTTGTGCACTGACACGTGATATTTTCTCCTTCTGTAAAATCCACAGCAGTGTAAAGAGGCAGCCATGCAGTTCTCCCTCATGTTTAGCCCTGTAGTGATTGGGGGTGGAGGTGGGCTGCCTAACCCCCCAGATCAGCAAGCTGTGTTCCCAACCCTGCAAAAATCCTGGAATTCTTCCACCCAGGGATGGTTTCCAACTACGCACGCTTTCCCTTTTTAATCGGACCGGCGGTGGCTTGTTGATTGTAAGGGACTTCAAAAATCGAAGCTTGGCCAAATTACTTCTCCTTCATGCCATTTTGACAGAAGGCTTTCACAAAAATTAAACAGTAAATAACTCCTGTGAAATTGCATCTTGTATTTACTGCTTTTACTGATGGTGGGATAAGCGATCAACTGGAAGCCAAGCAAACTGAATTTGTGTGTTTATGTGAAGAATGGCTTCCACCGACTTTTCCTGCAGTGCTGCCCTACATGCCCTGGGTATATTGGGAGGGGGAATCTGTCCGTAAATAGAATGACTGTTTACAGTCCTTTTCTTCTCAGTCTCTGTAAGTGACTGTGAAACCCACTGGCCTCGAAGCACTAGGCTTGGAGCACTGACTGCTCTTGCACATGATCCCACCAGATATCTGGTGGTACCAACTCTCAGTTGTTTCCAGCCTTTTGTGAATTTGAAGGAGTGGTACAGAGGATTTGCCTGTAAATGGCTCCCTAGTCTTACCTTGCGTATACTGAGATAAATGGTGAAATAGTAGCTGCTGTTTCCACTCCCATAACTGTTCATGACATTTGTTTGAAGTGGAACATGTGTGGTGCTGTGTTCTGATGGAGCCAGCCCTATCTCCTTTCCCCATTTCCTTTCTGCTGTTAATCTGGTAACTGACCACTTATCGTATTTATTATCTTTGTAATTGAAACTGAGAAAGCCTGTGGCAGGTAAGCCCTGTGGCTCTGTGTGCTTGCTCTGATTTCTTGTCCCACAGCCTTAAAACCACAACCCTTCCCCCTGTCCCTGTAACAGCAAGCCCTAAACACAAATAACTCTCAAAAGCCTGATGCTTCTATATATTTGATTTTGTTTGCAAGCTTGTCTTATGACCAGCTCTCAGTGTGGGAAGAAGCAGGGAGTGGGGAGATGGAGAGAGAGAGTTGTTGCAACATATTTTAACATATGTGCTTTAGGCCTCTTGGTGGACTCCCTCTTGGGAAGAGGGGAGGAAGCGTGCCCCTAAGCAGTTGGTTGGCTTTGCTTGTTTCTATAGCAGCCTGAATGAGGAAAATCATGTTTTAACACTAATATATTCAACCAAAACCCCCTAACAACTACAGGAGGAGTCTCTTTTATTATTATTAAAGAAATTGCATTAAAGATGAATGAGCATATATTGGAATAATTATGTTTTAAGGTGTGTAACATGAAAAGGTACTGAACGGAATATCAACTGTTTTGTAGGAACAGTAATAATGAGATTTCTGTCACCTAATCTTACAATAATTGGGTTATTACTATGCAAATGAAGGTATTACTTAAAAAAAAAAGGAGGAGGTAAGACAGATCCTTGAGGCAGCCATTTATCTACCCTTAAAGCTATGCTGTCGATTCTCTTTAGGCTGAAGATCCTTTTTTAAACAATTTGGTGATGCTAATTTCATTATTTTTTCACCTATGTTTCATACTAGAGTGTTTTTTATTCTCCCCAGATAGCAGATCAGGAGTGGTGGTTTTTATATATTTTCTAGTCTCTTATGGATTCCTTTAGGAATAATTAGATCAAATAACTATGATTATTACCTTTTTGTCCCCTCTTTCTTTTAAATAAAATAATGATTTGTGTATTTTACCAGCAGGATCACAGAGAATATACATAAATTATTTTTATCCTTCTTCCCCTTTAGCAAAGTATTATTGAGCAGCTTGCTACAGTTTTCTTGATTTCCATTAGTTATTAAAGTTTACTTACTGGCCAGTTATTGGCCTTGAAGAGGAATTGAGGAGTGCTCAGCATTTGTATTTTTTAGTTTAAGACTTTGATGGCTTTTACTTGATCTGCCAGAGGCCTGACGGCATTTGCTCTGTCCCTGATTGTTAGAAGTAATATTTAAGATTTGGCTGCCAATGAGAATTTCTTTGTTTCTGTGTGAGTCTTAGTTCCTTTGCATTGGATAATATTTGTAGAAATTTTGTTTGTGGGTGAAAAGGTGCTTATAAAGGCTCTCTGAAGTCTCGATCTCTGCACTGTGAATGCTGTTGTTGTGTGAGGTTGTGCAATTCAGATTTGCGTGATTATGCCCAGACGTGCTGCACTCACGCTTCTGATTGCAGAACACATATCTCCTAGGAGGTGCTGAGCACTTGTAACTCCCACTGACTTCAGCATTCCCAGCTGTACGTTTGTATCAAGTGTACAGGTGTGTCACTGCACTAATCCAGAATTTGACTTTCTCTGTCAGCAATTTACTCTGGAAAGCAAAGCAAGATTTAGTGGTTAGATTTTAAGTCATTATAGTGTGTTACTCCTTTTCAAACCTTCTTGTAGTGCTTCCCTTGGTCTTCTTTCTAGCAAGTTCATGGTGACTCTCGCTTTCTCCGTTTTTGGTTCGCTGCTCTCTCACTTGGTGGTGAAGCCTGGTTTTGGTTACACTTAGTTTTAATTAACACTTTCAGATCTTTTTTCTATTTTTTTTTTATTTTTTTTTTTATTTAATGCATGACTCCCAAGAGAAGTGGAGGACTGCAGTCAGCCAGAATGGGGCACAGAATTACCACTCAAGGTCTTACCCCATCACAGGGAGCAGCTTCTCTGTGGCTTTCTGCAAGCAGCTTAATCTCTCCTAATTTTCTGTATCTAGTATGTAGCTATACCTAAAATTGACCTTCCCTATGAGTAAAGGAAGTGATATTACCTCACTATTTACCTAGTTATATTCTGGGGTGAATAACAGCATTCTGAGAACACTTTTATTGATTAAAAAAGCATAAATGAATCAGAGATTTCAAGGTGATTTGCTTCATGAATTATTAACAGATTTATTAAGGATGCTGAGTAATTTTACAAAAAGGTACTTTGATAATGCTCTAGGTTCTGCAACCCTGTGAAGTATTTTGTATTACTTGTGCCAGCAGTTGTGAGGTGCTGTCTGTGAAAGGGGAGGATGTTTATGCAATACAAGTTATTGCTGGTCCATACCACCACACTGCCGTAATTCCCCCTAAGCGTATGCTGCCGGTATCATAGAATCATAGAATGGTTTGGGTTGGAAGTGACCTTAAATATCATCTAGTTCCAGCCCTCTGCCACAGGCAGGGACACCTTCCACTAGACCAGGTTGCTCAGAGCCCCATCCAGCCTGGCCTTAAACACTGCCAGGGATTGGGCATATTACTGAATCTTTCCTCACTCACTGTTTAAGCCTACAGAAAGGTGGTCATCCTCTGCACCATATGATGCACATCATTTGTAAAGGAGAAAGGTTGGTGAAAGCTGTGAACTTCCACAATGTCCTCGAACATAAAAAACAACTAACTACACATTAACAGTGATGTGAGGTCACACTTGGATGTTTCATAGTACCTGCCATCCATCCAAGAGAAAGCTGTTAAGCTATTAGGGATTCACAAAGTCTTTTATTGACTTTTAACTGACAATTTTTCCTACGCTTAGTGTATTAATTCTTGCTTGATTAACAGCTCTGGAGCAAACTGAGCTATTGACCTCATGGATCCCAGGTTGTTTGGATTAATAATCAGGAAGAGTCTGCCTGTTTAGCTGGTGTGCCTGAGAAAAACGAGTTGTGGTCTTTGTTTAGATATGAATCATAACAGCATATAGTAAAAAAAAGGCACCATAAAATAACAAAATGTCCAGAAAATGCACCATAGAAATAGCAAGATGTCCAGAAAAAAAAAGAAAGACCTGCACAATTTCTTCTTAGCAGGGCCATATGTATAGGGTCATTACCAAGTTGTCCATGTGGTAACCCCTAAGCCTTTACTGCACCATTGCTCCAAGGTGCAGTATGGTTCACTGCTGCCGTGAAATAAAATAATGCTAAACCACTTTCCAGAATTCACAGTAAAAAGAAAAAAAAATGTTTGAAGCTCAAAAAGAGGATTTTGTTTAAGATTTCAGTTTAACACATATGCATCCTGCCCTGGTGATTGCTGGTGGTTGCCAGGAAGTTCTCCAAGAAATCTGCAAAATGTCTAGTCTGTGTAACAGACGGGAGAGCTGGGAAAATTGTGTGAAAGTCCAGAGAGTTTTAGATTTCTTTCTTTCTTTTCCCCAGAAGGAGTTTTGGACCGTTTAGATAAGATGTGTGAATGTTAAATTCTCTCTTTACACCCATTTGAACAAAACCTCTGAGCCTTTATTGAGTCTGTTCTTCCCTCGCAGTTGCAGGTTGAGAACAGGGTGAACTCCTAAGCAAGCTGTGCATGACAGAATTGATGGGTGAACAAAATAAGCATTCCTTAGGCAGGAACTGAAATTTGAGCAGCTATTTAGTATGCTTTGGTTAGTACTGCTGCTATATTTCACAGCACTGAAGACCTATGGGAGAACTAGCTACACAGGAACATCTCCTGACTCTTCCGTGGCATGTATCGTGTATGACACCTCCTTGGAGTGCTGGCACACCTAATGGAGTGATGGTGATCCAATGGTGGCACTAATTAACTGATGAAATAAAAAATACTACACTGAGGATGCATTTCCTCTTTACTGGGTGACCATTACTCTTCTGACTGAGGCCATGATTTCCCATGCTAGGAATGGATCAGAGAGCAATATTGGAAAGGAAACCCACTTTGATTTTGTGTCTGCTCCAGGTTCTTCCAGCTTCATATGCCTCAGCAGCTGGCTGTACCCTCACCACTTTTAATGCCACCTCTTCCAAGGGTCCTTTAACAAAACACTACCCTTCTCTGCCTGGCCCCAAGCTACCCCTGCAAACCTGGAGAAAATCAGAGCAGCAGTTCCAAATTTAGCTGATTTAGCTAAATGCCAGCACCTGAGCTAAGGGGTCAGTTAAAAACTGGCTCCGCAGTAAGTAAGCTCTTTCAGTAGGTTATGAGCACTGGGAGTGTGGAGGAGAATGTGCATGGTAACAGAGAAAGGAGATGCGGGTCCTATGCAGGTACATAACTTTAGTGCTCTTTTTCATGTTTTAATTTGCAGTTGATGTCTTAAAATTGCTATATACCATTTGATAGCCATTACTAGGTAGGAAGTGTGAATTTGATGTTGGCCTATAATGAACTGAACTTGTTGGTAGGTAGTTTTACCAGTCAGATGGAAAGAGTGGGGTTTCATTGTGGGTTTATATTTTTTTATTTTTTTTTCTTCTTGTTAAAACCCATAATGATTTTTTGAAATCACTCATGGAAGAGCTTACATACTAAGCCTGGAAGCATGCTATGATCTTTTCTAATGCCTTTGACTTTAACTGTAGATACCCAGCCATTCCATTAGATGCTTTATAGTCTGTCTCTTTTTAAAAGCAAGTGAAAAAAGTGCTGTCCCATCAATGCGTCTGAAGTCACTGTGGTTGAGTCTTCAGTAGCAGACAGAAAAGGGTTTTAACAGTTGTAAGAAAAGTAAAACTGGCTTCAACGTGTGTTTGGATAGAACAAGATTGGCTGAGACTGAGATGTGGGAGTCATCAGCACAGAGGTGGTGAATTGAAGCCATCATTCCTCAGTGATGTGAAACTGCAGAGCTATAATGCATATAATTGTGCAGATACTACAGGGGCATTAAAAATACAGAGTGTTTGATGTAGTATAGCAATTTATAAGAAAGCAGTAGCAGTTAGTGTGAGGATGATGAGGAAACCCCATAATTATTTGGGATATCATGTTAATAGATCCAGTAGTAAGCTGAGATGTGGCTCTAAATAATTCATTTTTGTTTTACTTTTTTTTTTTGCTGGCTTTCCTCTTTTCTCTCCGTTTTATTTCTCATTTTAAAGTCTGTCATTCCTTTCCTTGCTTACTGATAGGTGATTTCATCATCCTTTGTGATGGCAAGCAGATGGCTCTCTCTGCAAATAATATTTAATGCTGTTCTGTTACTTGGCCACTGAGCAGTGTAGCAGTAGGGCAGTTGAACTCGCTTTGTGAGAAGTATTAATGTGCTTGGCCTCTTCTGGTGCAAGGTTTGTGGTTCCAGGCTTGCTCATGAATGTGCTTTTTCCCAGGAGACTGGGCAAAACACTTGCTGAGGCACCAGGTCAGCTGTTAAAAGCTAATTCTCAAATGGGTTCAGCTCTTAGTCCATATGTGGATAACCTATAAGTGGGAGTAATTTAGACATTTAACCAGACAAAAATCCATGCTGCAAACCAAATGAAGATGTTATTATACATTCACGATGCGTTGTTTTGTGCGTAGTCAAAGATGATGGTACTGGGTACGTCTCAAAAGAAGGATATATGTGAAGATATAAGTGGTTGTAGATTTAAACCTGAAAAAAATAAAATGCTATTATCTTGGCACCTGACTGAAAATATTAATGGATGATATGGAGCAATGTTTTTCCAACTAAAAATATGGATGGCTTCATGAATGAAAAGTAGTTTTTCTAGACCTCAAATCTCTGACCTGGGTGAAGTATGATGAATGACTCCTCAGTGATGGGAATAGTGAAGATTAGAACTGGCATTATGCGTATGATGACTTTTAAGCCCGCAGTCTATTCCTTGGTTGGGGTTTTTGCCCTTCTCCTTGCTTCACGACAGTGACTCCTTTTCAGTGTTCATGCAAAACATAGTTCTGTTTTATTTTGCATGGTTTCATGTTCCTTTAGTTTCCCTTAGAGCTCAGGCTTTGAATAAAACCAAAACCTCAGAACGAAACCCAGCTGAAACCACCACGTTTTGTATAGTTTCCGCCAAAACCCATAAATTGACCCAAGTTCACTCTATTTAGCCTGGATACACCAAGAAGTCACTGAAACCTTACTAAAATGTTCTGCAAAACTGGATTCCTTAGATTTCCTTATCTCTCGATATACTGTTTTCAGACTTGAGTGTAGTTACAAAATTTTTGAGCTGTTCTTCAGAGTCTCAGATGATTTTTGGGAGCATAAAGTTTCATTTTGACCTATAAACTTGCTTAAACTGGCCTGAAACACCTACCTCAAGTGCCTCTTTCTTGCTTGCATGGTTTGTTAAAAGTACAATAAGCAGAAAAACATGCCTTACCATGTTCCTGTGATGAGAAGGATGCTAAGTGCAGACTCTTCTCAAATGTCCCTCTGAATCACCTCACATTTTGATGTAGATATGTTAATTTTTGTGGAGTTGCTTTTCTCTTTTTAACGGGGGGGGGGGGTGGGGGTGGGGAGAGGGGAACCTGTTGAAGGGGTTAGTAGCATG
>JBCJKH010057705.1:0-10465 GCA_039877255.1 Loriculus beryllinus
TGGTTTTGTGTTATACCTTAGTTACTGGATATTCTTATCTCAGCCCATGGGAGTTACATTCTTTCAATTCTCCTCCCAATCCCTCTGGAAGTGGGGGGGGGCTGGGATTTCAACCTTTCAGATATTTGCTCATGATGACAAAAATTGCTGCTTTATCCGTACCTCACTCACATTTTAAGTTTTCTTGAACCCGGGTATTTGATACAGGCTGTGACTGTCCAAGGGTTCAGCATCCTCTTTCTGCAAGTAGAAATCAAGGGAGAACAAGTGGCAGGTTCAATGTTGAATGTGCAGTAGCAGAGGTGGGTGTGAGGAAGGAGCAGAGCTGTGGCTGGTGATGCTGAGGGAAGTGGAGGACACAGCTGTCTCCAGGGCTGGGGAATTCCATTCCCAGAGTTTCTCAGTCTCCCTCCTTTATCCACCACTATTACAGCTCAAGTATAGCATTCCTTGGTGGTCTTTCTTTCCCCAAGTGCCCAGTGCACGGTGGTGTGGAAAATCAGTGCACTGAGAAAAGCAGGTACAGACAAATAAAGCTGTTTATGCATTAGCTTTCCCACTGTCTGGAAAATGGCTTTCTGAAATAAAATCCTGGATTGTTATCCATTTATCTTATCACAGCACAAAGACTCCACCTGAGAGTCGTTGTAAGAAGACACCATAAAAGACAGCTCTCTTCCTGCCTGGGAAATCAAGAGATTAACCTTCATTATTCCCATTAATAGGATGCTCTTGCTGGTTTCCATGTAAGACACTGTATGATTACCCAACACTGTTTCATTTAGAGCTGCTGTCACAATTAATCCTGTAAAGCCTATAGCCACACCACCTGATAGTGGTTCCTCCCATCTCTCCAAAGCAAACTCAACCCTTTCCAGGGCATTTAAGGGATACCTTTGAGGAAAACTTGTGTACGTTCTCCTCAAGGACCTGAATTCCTGTATGTGAGAGCTGACATTTGCATGCAATGGCATAAGCCAGCAGAGTTCAAAACCTACTAGATGGAGTAGATGGATCCAGTGTTGATATATGACATGGCTTTTACATCCCTCAGGTGCCCCAAGTGTGCATAAAGAAATATCCCATCTCTTTAACAGAGTTGACTTGTCCAAGAGAAGCTTTAGTCTTTTTTTGTCTTCTATCTCTCCCCAGTGCTGATGGTGACTTTGCAGTTACCCACCTGACCAAGGCCCACCTCTTCTATGATGGGAGAATTAAGTGGATGCCTCCTGCTATCTATAAGAGCTCCTGCAGCATCGATGTTACCTTCTTCCCCTTTGACCAGCAAAACTGCACCATGAAGTTTGGCTCCTGGACCTATGACAAAGCCAAGATAGACTTGGTGAGCATGCACAGTCATGTGGACCAGCTGGACTACTGGGAGAGTGGGGAATGGGTCATTATCAATGCTGTAGGCAATTACAACAGCAAGAAATATGAATGCTGCACAGAAATCTACCCCGACATAACTTACTCCTTCATTATCCGGAGGCTGCCACTGTTCTATACAATCAATCTGATCATCCCCTGCCTGCTGATCTCCTGCTTGACTGTCCTGGTCTTCTACCTGCCCTCTGAGTGTGGAGAGAAGATAACCTTGTGCATCTCTGTGCTGCTGTCCCTCACTGTGTTCCTGCTGCTCATCACAGAGATCATCCCATCTACCTCCTTGGTTATCCCTCTGATTGGAGAGTATCTTCTCTTCACCATGATATTTGTTACCTGGTCTATCATCATCACTGTCTTTGTGCTCAATGTGCACCATCGCTCCCCACGCACCCACACGATGCCTGACTGGGTGAGGAGGGTCTTCCTTGACATAGTCCCACGCCTCCTCTTCATGAAACGTCCCTCCACAGTGAAAGACAATTGCAAGAAGCTCATTGAATCCATGCACAAAATAACCAACACACCAAGGCTTTGGTCTGAGATCGACGTGGAACCCAACTTCACTACCTCTTCTTCCCCCAGCCCTCAGAGTAATGAGCCATCACCCACCTCTTCCTTCTGTGCCCACCTCGAGGAGCCAGCCAAGCCTCAGCCTATGTGCAAGTCCCCTTCTGGGCAGTACTCTGTTCTGCACCCAGAGCCTGTACAGGTGACCTGCTCCTCCCCACAACCCTCCTGCCACCCCTTGAGTGACACCCAGACCACATCCATCTTGAAAGGCAGATCACTGAGTGTTCAGCAGATGTACAGCCCCAATAAGGCAGAGGAAGGGAGCATCCGCTGTAGGTCCCGGAGCATCCAGTATTGCTACCTGCAAGAGGACTCTTCCCACACCAATGGCCAATCCACTGCCTCTCCAGTATCCCAAAGGTGCCACCTAAATGAAGAGAAGCCCCATCGCAAGCCCCCTCAGTGCAAGTGTAAATGCAAAAAGAGTGAGGTTGCTGGCACATCAGCTCAAGGAGGCAAGACTCACAGTGCCAAAGAGCAACACCTCTTGTTGATGTCCCCAGCCCTGAAGCTGGCAGTGGAAGGGGTGCACTACATTGCAGACCACCTGCGAGCAGAAGATGCGGATTTCTCAGTGAGTATGATTAAATATGGTTAGACATAAGGAAGAAGTTCTTCCCTGGGAGGGTGGTGAGGCACTGAAACAGGTTGCTCCATCCCTGGCAGTGTTGAAGGCTGGGATAGATGAGGTTTGGAGCAATCTGGTCTTGTAGAAGTCATCCCTGCCCATGGCAGGGGGTTGGAACTGGATGATCTTAAGGTCCTTTCCAACCCAAACCATTTTATGATTCTATGCTAACTTAGCCTGTTTTCCTTGGGTAAGTCAAAAATTACCTGCCAAGGAAGCCCCACCAAACCTGGGGCTCTACAAAGAGAATACTTCCAGATGCAGGCTCAGCCATACCTGATATTGTGGCTTTTGAACACACTGGGCACCGTAAGCACAGCTGGAGAGTTTGTTCTTGGGGTCTTGGCACGCACATGGGGCAGGAGGGTTGCAGACCATGCTCAAGGCTGCTCTAGAACAATAGGGCTTTCCAGCAGAAAATAGGAGTAAAGTGGTAGTTTGGTAAGAAGGAAACAGCTATGATTGCAAACGAGACCTAAAAAGCAGTCATCTGGGGTGGGAATGCAGCAGATTTACTCTTTACAGAGAAGCCTCTGGCAGATGGGGAGTTCACACTCTGTTTTTCATTAAGCATTGACTCTGGTTACTGAGCCTAGGGAAGCAAATGCCCAAACTAGGATGTGGGAAGCGCGTAGTAGCACGGGGACATTGCAGGATGTTTAGTTCTGAGGGATGCCATGCCTCATTAGTGGACTTCCGCTGGAGCTGCTGGCTCTGTGTGGGAAGGTGGGTGGACAAATTTCACACTCACTCTGGGAGGGGGTAAATATGGCTACAGAGAAGGAAAATAGAGGCTGAAAGGATTTCTTTTCATGGACATGGTGATGCACGTACAAATACCACATTGTTTCACACCTCCCCTGCAATACAACCGATGCGGTGTGCTATCTAAAGATGACCATACAGAAGGAAGCCCCAGAATAACCTGAAGTTTGTTTTCTTACTGAAGAAAAGCCTAATGCAGCTTTTCCTAGAGGGATCTATCAACAGAAGGTACTTTTTCAGCTGTGCTTAGTTTGATTTTCTCAAGATTCAGAGTCAGTGCAAGTCACAGAGCTTTTATGCAAGGCTTCCTGGGCATGAAGAGTGTCTTTCTATTTGCATTTTTCACAGCACTGAGCACTTAGCAGCAGCAACAAAAGATTGAGTGCTACTGTCCATTTATGTACTCTTTGGTATACAGTTGGTGAGGCCTCTGTCCTTTAATGTATTTCACTTCACAACATCCCTTTGAGGAAGTAACCGGTTCTTCCTCATGTTGAGGAGGGACAGCCAAAATACAGGGATGAGGTGACCTGTTCAAGGTCATAGCACAAACCTATGGCAGGATGGGCTGGGAATCCACGTCTTCATTAGCTGCTAGCCCAGCATTCTGAGCTAAAGCACTTCACAAGCAAGTTAGGACTGCAGGAATTAAACTACTCTTTCCTCCTAGCAATAATCACAAGTAAACCCATGGAAGTCAGCTGATTTTAACTCACTTATTTCCCCATGGTGCAAATGGAAGAGTATTACATCAATAATACTTCCCATTTCAACTGATTCTCCTTAAGCAAAGCTTGTTGATATCAAGAGTCATTGAGTATCTTGGGCTCTTTCCTTTTAATCCATGACTGCAATTTTCCATGATTACAATTTTCTTTAAAATGAAAGCAGTCTTCAGAAGCTACGAAATTTCTTATACCTTCCATTACTCTTCTCTCTTGAAATGAAGCCATTATCCTGAAGAGAAAGCTATTTACAGCACTGAACATCAAAAGCAAAAGAAAAGGAGCTGTTTCGAGAGCTCTGACCAGACTCTTACTTCTGCCAGCCCAGCTTGTAAGCAAAGGCTGGGCTGCCAAAGGCACCAGGAAAGCATCCAGCAATGAGCAGAAAGGATCACCCCGATGCACCAGGCTCCTCAGGGAGAGCCTGCAAACCTGCCCACAGCTTTCTGCTCTCTCACACCAGTTGCAGTAGGCACAATGGGCACAAGTTGGGTTTTCGGACTTGGGACCCCACTCCAAGGCGATGCTATTTTCTTTTCCCAGATCCAAGTGGGAAAGGGCATCTTTCAGCAGGTGGAAATGACAAAGAAGAAGGAAACACAATGATCTGGAATTTAAATTTACTGCAAGGAGCAGAACGGATCTAATAAAAGGAGAATTAATGGGAAAATATAAACCAGCACTCAGAAATGTGCTTTCATCTTAAAATCAAATTGTGGCATTTCTTCCTGGAAGCCTTCAACAAAGCTATCAGCAGGCACCTCTGATGCAGCTGCAGCCCTGAGACACAGCTCGCTGTCTCTCGGGTAATGTTTTCAGAGCCATGCACCTTCCCCGAATGACAAAAGAGCTTCTTTTGAAGTTCCATTGCCACGGGGGGCAGTGATTCTAAATTAAAAGTAAATAGCTCATTTAATGAAGTGCTTCAGCAAAGGGAAACTGGGCAATGCAAGAGGCAGTTGTTTGTTACAAAAAGATATCTGCAAACAAATGGCAGCACAACGGTACACAGGGGAAAATGCAAGACCAGATTGTCCCAGCAAATGATAGAAATGCCATTAGGAATTAATTACAGACTGAGAAGCAAAACAAGTTGCATGTCTCACATGAGCCAGAATAATCAAACACCAACAGCACTGTCTGGAAAGCTTGCCTTGTCCTCATGCTTGTGCGCATCTCTGGACTAATAAGAAGTCTTTGAGGATAGCTTAAAAATAACATGGGAGAGAATATAGCTGAGGGGGAGGAAATATGGGATAATCTCACTGGTTTATTTTTAACAAAGCACAATAAAACCCCTTGGGACTGCTCTAATCTGTGTTACAGACTCTGGGTCCTGGGGATCGGATGTCACCTGAAGGGGCAGGATGCTCTGTTCCCACTGCTCAGCCCTGCAAGGAGCTGGACCAGGGAAAAGCAGCAGATTCCTTCAGTTTTTGGGAATTCAGGGTGGGGGAATCAGCCAGTTCCTGCCCCTGATCCTTTCCCAAATATAGTTTTGAATGAGCTTCTTATAAACTAATCAAAATCCAGCTCAGGAGTTGGGGTGGCAGATGTTGATGGCTGCATGGATGCTGGCAGAGAGGCCCCTGTGGATCATGCTCCACGTGAGGCGCTGGACCACAGGGAAATGCTGTCAGTAAGCAAAGCATGCCACAGAAATCCAGATAATGCTCTTTTCCTCCTCCTCTGTGGTTCTTTTTCATTGTCTCTCTATAATTTCCAATTTCACCCTCCTGTGCTCTCGATCTGAAGCTGGATATTGGTTTTGCAAACATCTAATGCACTCTTAAATGTCATTTCCAAGGTGGGCTGGGTATTTCTGCATACACCATTACTTGTGAGAGCAAATTTCTCTTGAACTTTTCAAGCTGTTCCTCTTCTCTCATTCCCCACTTCTTTTCTCAAAGAGAAACTCATCTAATTTTGTTGCCTTCCATGATTTAACACTTATTTTTGCTAGCACGAATACTCAGAAAAGCTTATTTTGCCAGAATGGGGCACTGTTTACTCAGTCCAGTTTCCCGGTTGGACATCAGATGGTTCTTTACACATTGGTTGCATCATGAGATACTAATTCCATAAACACAACCACCCAGCGCTTGCTTAGCTGCCCTTCTCATGTGGGATTTTAAACATCAGAGACTCCCTCCAGCTTTCAGCAAGTGATGAATAGATCAGAACACACAAACAGCAAAGGGGAATTATGCACTGAAACCTTCTCCTTGAGATGAGAGAATTCCTTTTGATTTCAAGGGTGATTATTTCTTTTACTCACTCTATTATAGATGGATGTGCTAAGGGCTGTACAATCATTAAACGACATGGTTTTCACTAAGAAGATAACAAGCTTCAGGATGAAGCTCTATTTGTTTACCGCTGTCTATTGGATAGCAAAGACCTGCTTAACTTGGTGCTGGTTTTCAAGGGAATAAAATGATCCGTTGCTTATATTTAACTGATTCTTACACTTCTGGAAACATTTAGGTATTCCTGAAATTTAAGATGTTTTGTTCAGAGAACAAATTAGGGGAAAACATGGTAAGTTCTCCAGTGTGTCACATTCCTCCATTTACAAAGCTACTTACTGAGCAAAGGAGCTGGAGCAATCACAGATGATTTAAAGGTTCAACTGAGCGGTCCACATGGCAAGTAATAAGAGGGGTAGTTAAAGAGCTCATTCTGCTGGCCTTGTTTCAGTTGTGAGTTGCCTGCATTGAGGCACAGAGTGATGTAAGGCACTTTGCAAATACATTGGAAGATTCATGGTCAGTTTATGAAGGGTTAGCACACCAAAATGAGGTAAATGCACTTACCTTATCTGCAAGGAATAATTCTCTTCGCTTCATAAAACGCCACAACATTGGTCCTGGAAGCCAGGGTTGTATATACTCTCCCTCTGACACATCGTGGTTTCCCTATACAAGATATAAGACAACATTTAGTGGTGCGTCCATGACTGATAAAGAGAAGACTCAGGTGAGTTTCCAGAGTCTCTGTGTTGTGCTCAGAGCTTGTTTGTTTGATGCTTGACAGATCATAGTATTTTAGGACCTGAAATTGTTACTATACCTGTGAAAACATCATCAGTTGCAAATGCCTATTTCACTCATAATTGAATTGTTTCCTTTACCAAAATGGATTTTAAGCATACTCAGCACTTAGGAATCATAGAATGGGTAGGGCTGGAAAGGACCTTAAAATCATCTAGTTCCAACACTACATCCTTCAAAAAGAAACCCAACCAAAAATCAAACCAGGTCTCCCACAAATCATGTATTATCTCTTACCTACTGTTCTGGGTTACTCCCTTATTGTTATCTCTGTTTGAAACAAACCTGTTATCTATGGATGAAAAAGCCTGTACCATTATTATTGTGCCCTGCTTCCACTCGTGCTGCAGCTCTGGGCAGCGGGAAGCCACTGTTTGCTCATTGTCACAGTAGGTGCAATAGGGCAGCCCCAGCCTTGGCTTTGCTGTCTTCTCCTTACACCACACTCATCTCTTGCTGCAATCACAGCCACCAAAGAGGATGGAGCTAGCTCCTGCCGAGATATCTTCCCAAAAGAACCAGGCGGTGCGCCAAAATTCAGCCCTCAGCTCTATTAATCACTAAGTGATCCATTGTAGGAAACTATAATGGGTACAGCCATATCAAAAATCCCTTTGCCATCTGATCCGTCTTCTTCCTGGGAAAGAAATTAATAACAGCAATGTAGTGAAAGAGGTTTTCATATGTATGTGGTTTCTTGCTTGATGAGATAGCCATTAACAATTCTTGCCTGATGGTATTAATAAGCACTAGACCTCCCCAGAGGGGAATTGCTGGAAAATCCTCCCACAGCAAGACAAAAGTGGCTAAAAAGCAGGGCAAGGATGACCTCTTCCTTTATTTGCTGGTTCTTTTTCACTGCTTATACACCCAAAGCTGTAAATCCCTTCACAGAAAGAGTTTGGCTCCATTAATCTATAAGCAAATCTATTTAGGAGCGTGGGGGAAAGCAGTGATTTCTTTCCCCCTTACCTCACCCTCCCCAGCTTGAATCTCAGCCTCATTTACACACCCAGTTACAGCTGCTGTTTATGGAGCATGGGATAGTGAGTGTGGAGATGGGCTTGATTATCTATGGGCGTATGTCATCCCTGGGGAGCTGTGAGCAGGGTTTGCAATTGCACATGCACACCCACACAGCTTGGGAATCTGTCTCTCACATCAGTGATTGATGGAATAAATCTTTGCCATCATATAGGAGCACTAAATGTGAGACTTTCCCCCCTATTTCAGGACTTGAAATGGAAATATCCTATTTAGGAATAAAATCCTGAAAATCTTCAATCTCAAATCAATGCTAATTAACCTTTAATCTCTGTATTCCCAGGTGAAGGAAGACTGGAAGTACGTTGCAATGGTCATTGACAGGATCTTCCTTTGGATGTTCATCATTGTGTGTTTGCTGGGAACTGTTGGTCTCTTTCTCCCACCGTGGCTGGCAGGATAGTTCTAGTGCCTAAATGTGGAAAGAAGCAATCTGAAAAGATTCCTATTGTTTTTTGGGAAAACAGTGTATGATGTAGTAGCTGAAAACGTAGATGCAGTGAGGCTGTGTAACTATGGATACGTACCCTCCCAATAAACACTGTTTCTAGAGACAGGGTATTTTCAACATGTGCAGAAACGTATCATAAGCAGGAAAATTATTCTCGGCTCCATGGAGAGGGAGCCAGGAGTCAGCAGTCTCATGTCAAGGTGTGTTATGCAGAATGCTAGATCCTTGTGCTGCAAAGAAACAGCTATGCTTCCTTGGCTTTTCATACCAAACGGAGGCAGATCTTCAGTTGTGGAGTTGCTCCAGATGCATTACCTGAGACACTGACCTGTGTGCACTTACCTGTATTACATCTAATGAAAAGGGGAAAGGGAAGAAGGAAAAATGCAGGAAGGAACATAAAGAAAGAGAAAAGATTAATTTATGATAATTTTCAACAGCTAAACCAAAATAGGAAAAATTTGCAGAGAGCAGATTTTTCAAGTTAAATTAAAAAAGAGAAAAGTCAATGTAAAAATCAAGACACTGCTGGTCTACACAGAAATTGTGCCAAAAGGCCTATCGTTCTAATAAGATTCCTGAATGTACAAGCAGAGCCTAATGTGAAAGAGGAAAAATGTCCTGTGTCATTATGAAGAAAACTATTATCCACAGCAACATCTTCTTCAGAGACATGATTGACAGTGTAAATCACAGCATAGCAGCCTTTCATTCTGAACCTAGCGGGTGCAGTTTCTTCTCAGTTTCAGTTAGCATGGTTAAAACAACTAGCAGATACTAAAAACACCCTGAAGTAGCGCAAAAACTTGGATCTTGCAGAGGGAGATTTCACAGAAGGGTGGAGGGATTCTGTGGCAGTGCACTGTTGCTTTTACAGTTTGTAAATTGATAAGAAGACAGTTTTCTACTGCAGGTCCCTAGCTTCTCTGATTTTATGCTGATATGTGACTAAAAGAAAGATTTTTGTCCTCTGTTGGCCACAGTCTGCAGCCAAAAGGACTGTTATCAATACTTACTTAATGAAGTCACTTGACCTCCTTGCCCCTCAGGAAAAATCTGGAAATAATATTGACCAACCTTTAAAAAGTGTTTCCGTATCTTCAAGTGAACAGTGACTTTGCAATTACTTTTGCTTAAAAATATTCAGAGGTTTCCAATTCACTGCAAGGATAAAGTGTGAGAACTGAAATAAGTATTTTCTGCTTTTCATTTGCCTTTTAATTGAAGCGGTAGTTAAACTGTCCTTGGAAGTTGCAATACTTTGCATTTCTGTTTCATTGTAAAACTGACAGTTCATTTCATTACTGAAAACACTCTGTAAGTGAAAAGGTTTGGGGAAAAAAAAATTATTTTCATGTGACAAGCTGCTTCTGTTGCTTGTGAGGAAGTATTAGACATTCTGTCTCTGCTGTTAGTAACTGTAGTGTACAGTACTGCGCTTGAAAAGGTAGCTTGTAACTTGTAGCTTGTAACAAAATGTTCTTTGGGATAAAAAAAAGTCTGAATATACTTACGATTTCAATCAATGGTGTTTAAGGAGGATTGGAGGAAACAGCTGGCTAAACAAATATTAGGTGTAGAGTGGCTGCAGTGGTATAAATTAATAATGCAGTTCTTTATTGGCTGTATGAATGGGAGGTTTGTGGAGATAAGATGATCTAAGCACGGTCGCTGTGTGCCACCTAGTGGACATTGAAAAGAGTAGCTCAGAAGGTTTTTCTTAGAACATCTGCAACTGATCCAGATGCAACTTTATTGTAGGCGGTTAATTTTATCCTGTTTTACTATTAAAAACTATCATGTAGCTTCTCACCCCACCACGAATTATTAAGGGAGGTTT
>JBCJKH010057705.1:10565-25428 GCA_039877255.1 Loriculus beryllinus
CATTGTGTGTTTGCTGGGAACTGTTGGTCTCTTTCTCCCACCGTGGCTGGCAGGAATGATCTAAATACAATCCCAGAAGGAAGAAAGTGTATCCCATTCTATGAATTTTAGTTACCTGGAAGGAGAGGAGCAAAGAAAGGGAGGCAGCCCTTTGAATAATTCACTGCGTGTCCACGCCTGAGTTGCTCCAGAGCAATCTGGGAGTGCTTCCCGAGGTCACATCATTTTGCCAAGCCATTTTCATCTCCTCCATCTAATTTAGGGGAAAAATTCCTATTAAAGTCTGTACATAGCATGGCGGCATTTATCGGCATATACTCAGCAATGTAAGAACACGAGCTTGTTCCCTAAAGCAGCACATTAAGAGGCTTCGCATCAACAAACCAGCCTTTGGCAAATTAGCTCCAGTCATCTTCAGAGGTCTCAGTGTGCCCTTACCTGTATTTCTGCCCTGTGAAGCTGAAGTGGTTCAGGACTGTGTGTCCCTGTATGAGTCATTTTATAAATAAAGTTCCAGGTCTGGGATACCTGTGCAGGATGTGGTCTGTGGTCGGCTGGACAGATTGTCTGTCTGATGGACAGATTGGAAAGGCTGAAAGAATTGCTAGAGGCAGCTCAGCCCCATTGGGACCAACAGTGATGGTTAGCACAGCAGTTGCAGGCTTTATATTGACAAATTTTACCTTGGTCACTGCCCTGCAGAAGCCATGGGACTGTAGCTGTGTGAGAATGGTGCAAATGGAAGGAGGGTTTGGAGTTAAGATTCAGACCATGTTGGGAGCACATTAATGCTAGGAAATTCCCTGCATTCAAGTTATGGCTACTGTAAAATAGTGGAGAGTCACCCTGAGCTGTAAAACCCTTGCAGGGTTTTGGGGAATGGACTTAGACATGGTAAAGCCACACCAAAACTCCTAGCTGGTATGTTAGCATAAGAAAGAAATGTGCTATTATATGGGGAAACTTGAACAGGACACACAGCCACACTTGGGAATTCAGAATGTCCCTTTGCAGAAATTACATGTATTATGGCCTTAAATTTGATCAGTTGTTTCAGCTGCTCTTCTCAGCTCTATCCAAGCTAAATTAATCCGTCCGCATATCTTATCCTTGCTTTGGGACCTGCAGCAAAAAGGCAGGGACAGAGGGAGGGAAGGATGCTGGAGCCCTGTCCTTCTTCGGGGAAACATCAATGCATGACAGCAAAGCTAAGCCAGGTGTGTGGGAAAAAGTCTGGGGGACAAAGGGTGATCATGGGCTTCATCCACCTTCTGCTTGTTCTCTGACTGCATTTACAGCCACAGGAGAGTGACCACACTGAAACAGATCTGAAGTTCTCCCAGCTCAGCATCCCTTCTGTTTGGTACTTACAAACTCACTGTTCCCATCCTCATTGCTGGATGCCAAGCTGGAACAGCACAGCAGCACTTAGCCCAGCATCTCCCTTCAGAGATCTCATAGGCAGAAGAGGTTATAAACATTAGACCACACTGTGCAAGCAAAGGTAGATATAGATAGATAGATAGATAGATAGATAGATAGATATATAAAATATATAAATACACATATATAAAGCCTATATACACTCAGGCTTCCCCTGAAAGCTGCCTTCACTGCATGACTCAAAGCCCAGGCTGAGAGCTAAGGGACTTTAGGCTTCACCCAGCATCTTGTCCACAGGAGACCTGCACAGGCTCATGACAGTAATGCTGGAACAAAACCAATATGGTTTAAAGAGGCTTCTTTGAAATACAAGTTACAGTGCTCAGTCTGAACAGTACAAAATCAATGCAGTGATCAGCCTGGCTGGCCTAAGCAGTACAACTGACCTCTGTGTTCCCAGACTCAGCCAAGTGTTTGGAATCCATACAGCTCACACAAAAACAGAGTAGCTGTGGTTTGGGCTAGTTCCATGAAGAGCTGGTGCTGGCACACAGAGGCAGGATGAGGAAGGCAGAGCTGCTGCTCCTCATCGCTTGTTTTCAGAATAAAGAGAGGTTCAGTCTTCAGAGATGCTAATTTACCCCTTTTCACAGTCAGTGAGTTTGCTTATGGTGATGAAAGGAAAACAACCAGCCAAACACCTTCAAGGTCTAGTGCATAAATGTACCAAGGCAGCTGCAGTCTGCATGGAAGGGCTGCATGCCACAGCGGGGCTGTGGTATGGTCTGTGCTGCAGATAGGATTCAGCAGCAGCTCAAATCTGTGCTCACATCTGCCAACAAACATGGGCTTGGGCAGCAGTGGCGATGGCGACCCACAGAGGTGAGGGTGGCTTGTATGGTAAGCACTGCAGTTGAAGCCCTGCATTGCAGAAGAGAATGATTTGGGGGTAGTAAGAGAACTGATAAAGGCTTAAGGATAGATTTAAGAGTCAAATGTATAAGGCAACATATTGGGCAATCGAGTAGGGCTGTGCTTTGTTCACAGCAAAGGGCACATCTCAAATCTTCACCTTTTCTGCATAAAGTTATTGCTGGTGTGAACTGCAGCATCTCAAGGAGAGCAGAGCAGCATCCCATGGCAAGGACATGAAACTGCAGAACTGCCCTGACACACTGGAGGAAAAGGAGAGAGCCACATACATCTGATCCATTAGCACATCAGAAATAGCAGGTGTGACTAGGAGTGCTAAGGATACGGCTGTGTCCCTGAAGAGTGAGCACTACTGTGGGATCACAATGTTTTGGCTGGATAAGATGGGAACTGACAGCTCAAACTGGTTGCAAAGACATTTGGGAAGAAGCTTGGGTAATGCAGGTCACTGGCATCCTCTGTTGTGCACTAGATCAGTGCTAACATCGTAGCATTTTTCATACAGAGGAAACTCCATTTCTTCTCATGTGGTATTGCTATTTCCCCAGTTTAAAGTTTAAATAAAGCCTTACCTTCTGCTTCTGCTGTGCCTCCTTGTGAAATCTGAGGGGAGAACATAGGAATCAACACCTGCTGCTCTTTCTTAGCCAGGTTATTCTATCTTGGGTGTTGTTAAGAAGGATGCTATCCCTCCATAGGATTCAGTGATGAGAAACTGGAATAAAACTGGGCCATGAACCAGAATATAACTGTAGAATGATGAATAATTCTGCCATTCCAAACCCATGAAACACAAAGAGAGGGGTTTTTTAGCATATGAAAGACTCCAGGAAAATGTATGCAGTGCTCCCAGCTCAGAGCTGATTCCCAGGACTTGGCTGAACAAGCTGACATCAGAAGAGTGAAGAAGCAAGACTGGGATGCAGCAGGAGCTCTAAAACTGTCTTGAAAGGACCCAGAGCAAAGTAAGTGGTTTTTAAGGGTTTGGGAATGCTTGTGAAGGAGGGATTCTGTTCTCACCATAGTGTTTCATTCCCACCAGTACAGCTCCACTGGCCATGAATGGAATAAGACCAAAGGCACAGAAACCTTACTGTAGTAATCTCACCATCTTCTTACTGGTTTTCTCTACATCCTCTCTCCTCTGGTTCCCTTATGCTCCCTTTGCCTGGGTCATCTTCCCAGACATTAGGGTACACAGGATGTTTTCCCTGCAGCTGCCTGGAAGGGTGATCCATGTAATGTCCTTCTCCCCAGCATTTTCAGGCCTGTTTTCCAGCACATCCTCTCATTCTCCAGTGAGCTGATCTGCATAGATATCTGAATATCACCTCCCTGTTGGATGGGATTCTCTGCAGACATGTATCAATACACTCGACTTAAGGAAATACAGAGACAAATAGGCAGAAAGATGCATGTGTGAGATTCAAGATTCACATACAGGACTAAGGAAAATCCCTCTATAACAGCCCCACCTGCGTTTACAATGCCTGTGGGCTCTTTCCAACTGCAGTGTCCATTTATAACACCATTTATAACATTTATAAAACCCACCCAGGATGGGTTTTCTTGTTTCCAGCACTTTAAATCTGGTCAAACCAAGCTGCAGAACCCTGGAGAAAGGCCTCTTCTAGCTACTTGTTAGGGTGTTGATGGTTCGTCCTGTGCTTCAGGTAGCTTACTCTTGAGACCCATTTAGTACCTTAAAATGATGCTTGTAGCAAAGAGAAGAATCTGTCTGAAATGTCCTGAGCCTCTGCCAGAATCCAGCTGCACTGGATCAGGCAAATTGCAGAAGGGATCAAACCCCCCAAATTCATCTCAGTTTAAAGACTGGAGAATAGAAGTTGTAAAGAAACTGAAGATATGATGTCACATCATACACCGTGTGCAACAGAAAGTCTCTGTGACACTGATTACTTAAGGGCAGTCACAAGAATGAGCAAATCAGAACAGAGGATTTGAATAGGGACTGAACAGAAAGGGAGGGGAGATGGCATTAGTCTGCAAAGCTGAAGAAATGTTAGGAACTTGGGAACTTGTGGGGTTTCACAAGGACTTGTTAAATCTGTGCACTGAGGTTCAATCAGATTTATCCAGAAAACGGGTTTAAATCCAGAAAAACTGGTTGCAAACTTCCATTTGTAGCAGTTAAAGCTTTGAGAACACAAAGTCCCTACTAAAAAAGATCTACAGAAGAGTTTTCTAGACTACATTGCTTATGAATGACATTGTTCTTAACTGCAGTTTGTATTAGAAGGGATAAATTGGGCCAGAAAAGCACAGAGCATGCTAAAGAACAGCATGAGAGGGAAAACGACATCCTGTGCTCAGTGAAAAGTGTGGGGTATTAGTGTTTACAAATGGTTTCTGTACTCACTGACAGAAGAGGGAACTGCAGCTTGAGCTGGGCATCTCCATCTGCACCTTTAGATCTCCATCTCCACCTTTAAGGCTGCTGCATTTCTCCTGTTGCTGAAATCTTTTCTTCTCGCTGTTTAATAGCATCCAATGTTCATTGCTGGATTAGGACATTCTCAGTGCCTACAATCTGTCCAGAGAAATGCTCCTTGGCTTCAAGGAACTGGGTTACAAAGCACTTGCACACAGGCTCTGTGATGGACTAAATAGCCGTGACTTCAAGTAAATAAAACCACTCCTGGGACAAAGCTTAGGAGCACAAATGGGCAAATTTCTTGAGCTAATCAATAGCCCTTCTGGGACCCAATTTTGTTACAGTCTGACCCCTCATGCTGTATCTGAAATAATCAGACAAAAGCAAAGCAAATACCACAAATTCCACCAAATAGATGAAATCCCAAGGCAGGCAGTGAGGTGATGTTCATAACTCTCAAAAGCAGTTGATAAAGAAAAATAAACAAACCCTTTACTAGATCTGAAGAGGCAGAACAGCAAGTTCAGAGCTGGGTATTTGGCTGCATTGATTTAAATCAGAAAGAAAGCAGAATTACCTGAGAAATACAGACATTCCACATTGCACTGCTTGCCTCCCCAAGTTTGTGAGGAGGGTGTTTCATGAGAACAGGTTTAGGTTCTGCTGTGCAGGGTACCCCTTTTACCTCCTTGCTTTTCCTTCCCACTGCTTTGCATCTTCCAGTTATCGCTGCTATTGAGTTTTATTTTCAGTGCTAAATTCAGAACTATTCTGAATGCAGCTTAATGCAGGTTGGGTAGGTTTATTTTGCAAATAAACCTTCATTTTACAAAGAATAGAGAAAACACCTTATAAATGATCGGTATAAATGGCAACATCTATCACCCCAGAACATATATGCAGGGTGTCTACCCTACCATACGCATTTCTTCCAAACACCATGTCCCCAGTGCGCCGTATACTTCAGCTCCTCTGACCTCTCCTTTCTCTTCGGGCTGGAGCTTTGTCTGCAGCAACACCTAAGCTAGAAAGAATGCTATTTTATGTGTCAAGGCAACTCTGGGAAGCTCCAAAGTGAACAGGAATATTACTTCTATCAGAGTAGTATTTTTATGCATTTTTCTATACTTTCCAAAGGGAATTATGTCATACTGAAAACATTAATTCTTGGGAGTGTCTAGAGAATGAACATACATTAAGCCAAGGACTACTTTAAATACTTACAGGATGCAGTAATCGTATTTTCATGTGACTTTGATATGTTCCAATGTTCCTTTAGCAAAATTTCTTAATTCTATGGGATTTTTCCGTAATGACAAGAAGAAAGAAAATCTGGATTCATTGTCTAAACAATCTAATTTTCCTAAGGTAGACCTCTTTGGGATTTAAGTGACAATCTACTTTCTAAATGTGGCTGTATTTGCTGTTATAACCATATGAATATTCAGCTACAAATCTGCATAGAGCTACAGAAATCGCACATCCAAACTATGTGCATGATGCTCTACTTTTTGCCTCTTAACATCTCTGAAAAACCCGTACTTTTGGCTTCATTCTGCTTTTGCAAACAATGGAATATTCTGTTGCTCCAGGTTTAAATCAGTTGTTTGGGAAGCAGGGGCAGTTTGCAAGCAGTTTAACCTAGGGATTGCAAAGGAGGAGGTACATTTATATCAGCGTCTGCATGGGTTGTTGTAGATACACATTAGGCTGCGGTTCAGGCAAAGAAAGGGGTGAAACATGGAAATTACCTCCATGTCACATAGATAAAAGTCAGGCTCGGAGCTATTCAATATTCTACCTGATGAAATGTAAAGCAGCTGCTCAGAGTGCAGGAGGGAAATGGAATAGGGCAGTGGGTTAATCTTCAGATCCTCTCAGAACACGACTCTGCTCTGTCTGATCGGAAGCTTTGCTTGACAGTTACCAAGCCCCAGAGAATGAGGCTAAACTGTATTTGTCACATCACAGGAAGGTTATCACGCTGTCTGCAGCACTTGTGTATATAACACCCCTGCAAGGAAGCCATCAGTGTTTTGCCAGTAGCAGAAGCAGTCAAAATGATGCTAGGCTTTGTTACCTTGTGAATCAAGAGAAAATGCAGTTTTTGCTCCAGTGGATTTGCATCTTTGGGCACGAGGTGCTGTTTTCCTCTGTGCTGAGGAGCCAGAATAATAAGTGACCAAAAGAAACCACAAGCAGACAAATGGGCAGAAATTATCTGTTATTTCTGAGCATTTCAATACATTATTTCTTATTTTCTTACAAGTCTGTCAGCCTCTGTCTGCGTCTTTGTCTTTGGGACATGCAATGTGAACTTGAACACTGCAGTTGTCCACGCTGAAAATCAGACAGATGACTCCTTTGAACTGGTGGCTTTAAGTGTTTGATTGACTTGTCCATGTAGAAATGATGGGACATTAAAGAAACACAAACAACACATCTGGTGTTCAGGTTCCTGCTTCTCTTGGAGTGCATAGAGCTTTCACCCAGAGCTTTCCAGAGCTAAGCAATGTCTTCAGCTGCCTCCACACCAACCATCAGGGAATGAAATCTGTGTGCGGAAAGGAGATGAAGCCACTGAGCAAAAGAATAAATCACTGTAAAGTACTGAGGAAAACTGGCATAGAATTAATTCTTTTCTCTTGTAAATCTTCATTTCGATGCCAGTGATTTTCTTCATTGCCCATGTCTTTGTACAATTGAAATGTATGTGTAGGAACTGAGGCTCTGCACCTTTCTATCCATCATAGAAATATTGCTGGGGACATTAAGAACTGAAGGCACCTTCATGATCACTCTACCTGCTGACTGATGCTGCAGTTGTATCTTTAGCTATGAAGGATGGCTGAGGAGCAGTCAATTGAATTGGCTTTTATCCCTATGAATTGCATGTGAATCAACCTGCTTGCTTTGCAAAAGAGGCCTTCGTAGGACTGACAGTACCTGAAGGATCAGCAAAGGGCTCTGCCTTGCTAAAGAGAAGTTACCAGCTATGAAACAGCAACTTTTGTACCAAGATAGTCAGGACTCACCTCTCCTTTCTGCTCCATAACATCCAGAGATATCACAACCCCCTGGATATCCAGGCTGCCCAGGCTGCCCTCTGACACCGGGAAAACCTTGAGGACCAACATTCCCAGGATAACCCTTCGGACCTGGTTTGCCCAGCACAACTTCTCCTGGTGGGCCTGAAGAAGGAGAAACACTGTGAGCTGTAGCACATCTTGCTTTAGCTGCTTCTGTGTAAAACCTCTTCTGTGTTTCCTCCACCCTGCATGGTGGTTGATTTTCCTCATTTTGGTGGAAAAATGGGTAGAAAACCTCTTCTCAATCCCAGTAACTAAAATGGCTTATTCTTGATCTTAAGGGTGCCCAGCTTGGCTAAAAATGGAGCCTGGCTGTGAGAATCCAAAGTCCACATATGAGTCAATGCTGAAAATCACCTTAACCCCAGGATCAATCCCAAAGCCATTGGGTTTTATGTATTTACACATAAATGTGCTTTCAGCTAGAAAAATCGAAATACAGACGATTGTATTTGACCAAATTCTCTTGGTAGTGCCTGGCTTGATACGAGTGGCAAATCTCCCACTGATTCCAAGTAACAGGCATCAGGATGAAGGAGTACACCAAATCTTAGCAGATTACTCAAAACCCCTTTCACAAACTGTTATTTCCAGAGTTTCTTTTCCCTGTGCATCTGCTCTTGCATACAAAAAGGCAGCAGAACTAAAAGTCTCTGAATGTGTCTCAGATCTTTAAAATACATCATTATCTGGGAATGGGTACCAGAGCAAAGAACTGCCTAGCACAGTCTTACATCTCAGCAGAAAAGAGCCAACTAGGATGGTACCAACAGTTGGGGTGGGAAGGTCAGTCTGTCCCACCATGACCCACCATAGCGGTCCTATGGCTTAATGATGCTTTGAATCTGACAGCTGGCAAGCTCCGAATGGTCCCAATGGGTCAATACAAAGAAGCTGTATTCACTCTACCTGTTCTGCCTCTGGGTCCTTGGATCCCTTCCTCACTGGCTCCAGACATCCCTTTTTCTCCTTTGGGTCCAGGGGCACCTAAATGCAGATAAAAGGTTAAGTGTCTCTTCACTGTATTCTGCATTTTACCCTGAATTAATGCTCCTGCAGTCACCCCACCGGGCTCTTTGGTGTTGAAGTGAAGTCACAGACCTTGGCAACACAGAGAAATATCCATTTCCTTTAATTTTGTATGGGCATCCACTCTCTCTTCCAGAGTACCCATTTGCCTGTTATCAACAGCGCTCCTGCTAGCACTGATTTGCAGCCTGATATAGGTGAGAATGGACCTTTTGCACAGAGAAATTCAAAGCACTGGTGTTCGCGCACTAGTCTGAGTGTGAAGTCCACTGCTATGCTCTTCACATGGGTCAGACAAATCACAAAGCTGAACTGTCCCCTTGACCAGGCGTTGGTAAATCAGGACTCCTGTTTTTGCATGAAATTGCTCCTGAAACCAGAACATCTTGGAGAAATGGGTGCATTTTGACCAAATACTGTTTTTGTTATTTTAAGACGGAAATACTTTCATCAGCCATGTCCTTAGGATTGTTTTGCAGTGAGATCTGTCTTCTCCCATCTGCTTGCTCGACAGGCTGGAAACATCTGCAGGTTCTTACTTCCCTTTGCTCTTAAGTGATGTTTTGATAAGTTCTGCAGATACCAGGTAAGACTGAATAGTGACAAAGTAAGGAGTTAAACAGGAGGCCTGTAGTTACTCAGAGGTGTTAGGATGCTGTTGTTGTTTTCATTTTATTCTGACAATTACTTGAGCTGCTGACAAACGTTATCTGCAAATCCAAGCAAAACGTATTCCCACCATTCACTCATTCATGTGCAGTAACTGATGCCACTTCCTGAGATTACATTAATCTATTTCTTTAGTCATGTGTGAAGCTTTTGTTGTTGGAACTACTGCTCCAGAAACCTACTTTCACTTTCAGTATCACTTCAGTTGCCTTATGCCTTCCTTCAATGATTTCTAAGACTTGTTTCCACACAGAGGTGGTCTTTTCTACCACCAAATGTTCATCCAAATGGCTGCTTCTTTAGCTTTTCAGTGCAGAAACCCTCCTGCCCTCTAAAATGAAACTCTCCATTCCCCCAAACCTACACATGGTAGCAACCTGGCCTTTCTCAAAGCAGAGCATGCAGAAAGAGAGGGCTGTATCTGTCTTCTCCCTACTCTTTGACCTATCTTAACTTGGGGTTCTCTTCCTAGAAGAGAGAAGTCCAAAAGGAAAACAGCAAAAAGATGAGATAACATCATGAATTGTCTTTACACTTTATACTTTACACTTTAAGTGCTTGAGACACTATAATGTCTAGTACCAAAGTATAATAAAAGATGCTTACAAATGCTTCTATCCATACCTCTTTCCCCAGGATACCCATCTTTGCCTGGCTGTCCAGGGATGCCATTTTCTCCTCTTTCTCCATTACTCCCAGGGGGACCTGGAGGACCTGGTGGTCCTGGCTCTCCTGGTTTTAACCTTTCTTCCCAAATAGGAACTGGCTTCCTTGCGTGTTCATGAATGAATGAGTCAAATTTCAATACATGAGCTGAGGAGGCAAGACAGAAAATGAATGTTTCCTTGGTTGGGAGATTCTGAAAAGAGACAGAAAGGCTGTCAAGGAATGTTGCCTAAAAAGGTACTTTAAAATGAACAGCTAGTGCTAAAAAGCTGTCAGTCCAAACTGAGAAAGCCAGAAGCTGAAGATGGGCAGCTGAGTCATGACTTTGCTGCCTGACCTTGGGCAAACTACTGCTTCTGCTTGTGCATCACAGCACAGGAGCTGTACCAAAAATGCCTCACCTCAGGAGGAATCAGCACACAAATCACCAGAAGTATAACTTCCTTCAAATGGGTTTCAAGTTTTTCCACTTAAGAAAGAAAGGAATCTTCACATAGTGCCAAAGGGTTTTCCAAAGAAGGTCTCTGTGTTAACACCACCCAATAAAACCAGTGTAGCACTGGGAGCCTGTCATGGGATGTTTGCTATGCAGTGCTCAGGATGGCACATGGATGGAGGAGCTCCCAAGGTCAATTAAGCTTTATGCTGTCTCCCCTTTAGTTTTGTTCACTGCTGGAGAGGCATAAACACGTTCAGGAGCTGGGTTGGTTATACTCACTTTGGATCATCCGCTCACAAGCCTGACTAACGAGCTGGTAAATTGTGGCCAAGGACTGTGGTTCCCCCTAAAGCAAGACATTGGTTTTAATTAAAAAAGAAAAGGAAGCATTAATATCTTCAAACAAGGCTGGGGATCACCAGGCACGACTGCTTTCTGCCCATTCTTTCTCTCAGCTGGAGTTTCAGAGCTATTAATTACTGTGAAATGCAGCTTTATTTATTTAACATGAAGCTGGGAAGCTGTAAAATTGAAATTGGGAAACGTCAATAATTGCTTTTCTCCTGCACATCAAACAGCCCAGATTGACTCTCAATAACAACCGAAGCTACCAAACAAGGGGGAGGAAGTTTCACTCTCATGTTTTATCAAAAGAAGATGCTAAGTCTATAACTTGATGCTCTGTGATATGGAAAACATTTAATATGATCAGATATTACAACCTCCTATCTTGGTCTAAATCTTTTATGAATATTGATTCTTATTGTATTCTGAATAAATCATATATAAAGGGTTTAGAAAGCTTTAGTGATGTAGAGAAAAGTGATAAAAATGCCAAAAGCTGCTTAAAAATAAACTCTCTGTGAAAATTCATAATTTACACATTGCGTGCTTCCAAAACCAGTTATGAAACACTCAGCTCTTGCTGGATCACTGCAGAGATTACACAGGCTTAAAACATAAGCTCAGCACTACACCCAAGGAGGGGGAAAAAGGAAAATTCCACTGCAAAATGAATGAAAGGAAAACAAAAAGCTGGTAGGAATGGAAGGAGAATATCGTGAAAAAATCCAATGCTGAGGCACTCCCTTGAGACAGGAGGACCTCACCCCTTGCCTGAAGCCTAATTCACATGAGTCAATCTCAGCAATGAGATTCAGACTCCTAGAAAGACACAAGGCTTCTTTCTAACCAGAGGTCAAGATAAGAAACCTTCTTCCCACAATATAATAACCTCCAAAGGCAGTGTGGATCTCCTGAGCATAAAGGCTCTGTGCTATGGCACAGCAGAAGGTTATTGCATGGGTCCCCTCTTATGCAGTGCGGAACAGCTCAGTGAAGCCAAGTGGTTTTGATTTTCCCTCTCAGCAAAGGATGGGTTTCCAGTTGGCATTTCTCGTTCATGACTACAAGTGATACTAATGAGCTCCTGACTGCTGCAGGGTTATTTCTATCCCAGCAACACAGCCTGTGCAGGTGAATGAAAGGGCAACAGGCCATAGGTACAGGAAGCTGTTCAACACTACAAAGGCTTGGTTTATATGTGTGAGTGTAGCTGGCAAAACAGGTCACGCCATCCACTCATTTGAGTGTAGGGTACAGAAGTAGTGATATCTAGAACGAGAATAACTCACTTTCTCTCCTCTTTCTCCTTTTGGACCAGGCAGCCCCTATGAGGAAAGAAAAGGGAAAAAAAAAATATCTATGGAAAAGAAGAGCAGGAGAAAACAACAACAATGGAGTCAGTGGGATGCGGCTTGTATTAGTGGGACATGGAGCACAAAGTTTGTTCCCCACACTCTTTATCTTTTCCTTGACCTCATGACAGACTAGAGTAGCTTCAAGCTCATGGGATTACTTTAGGTTCAATTTAAAGAGTACTACTGCTAAAGCAGCAGCTGAAGCAGCGGCAGAAAGCACCATTGACAGGAATGCAGGAATTCCTCAGTCTTAGAACAGATTTCCCATCATAGGAGGTGGTTTAATATCTGAGAAGCAGACATAACTGATATTTAGACCTGCAGTTGCCCCTATAAGCCCATCATTGGCTACTCCAGCTCAGGTCTCATTTCTTCTTTGTTATAGAATCTTAGACCAAAAATCTATTTGGATGTTGGATTTTACGTAGCTTCTGAATCTACAGAGAGCAAACAGGGTGGGATTTGTTAAATGCCTTATCAAGAGTTAAGCATCATGGCCTTTGCATATCCAGGTATCACCTTAAGAAGGATGAGTGTGAGTTAAAACTATTCTTTAGACACTGAGGAAAAGCTGCTGTGGGAACAGCTTGTTCCACTCAATTATTTCATGTCCTGGCCTTCTTTGAGGCCTAAAAGCAAACACTTACTGTTGGTCCAACATCACCTGGAGGTCCCTTCTCTCCACTGCTGCCTCGGGAGCCTGTCACTCCTTGGAAACCCTGCAGACAGAGAAGTCTGGTTACTTCCTAACTTTCTTCTTCTTCTGCCTAAGGCTGACAACTCCCTCCAGCTCCAGGGGCACCAGCACTTTGAGTTTAGAGGATTCTAGCAAGGGTGTTGGAGCCTCAAGGTTTATGGTGGTGCCTTGTCCAGGCATGAGTCCAGTTTTAGGAGTATACTGTATACAACTCATATTCACTCCATTTCTTATTACTGCATCGGTTATGCTCAAGCCAGCAAAGTTGAGTTTGCCAACAAACTCCAATGTGTTTTTTACCCTACAGACTTTAGATTCTTCATTATATATTCATATTTAGACATAGCCTAGAGGATAACCCTTTCCTTCAGTCTCCTAATACCATACTGTTCCTTTCTTTATCCTTTAAGACCTGTGTTTGCCTCTAATAGTTTACAGCAGTAACAGCAGCTTATAGAGTAGGAAGTGCCTTCTTTGGTCATCTCTTTGTGAAGTTTCTGTGCCCTTTGGAGCCATAAAGGGAAGAAAAAAAGGGGCAAAACCAACCAGTAGAAATACTTTCTTTTATAATGTCCCAGCTATTACATTTAAGCTCAGTAGAGATCAGCAACTCTTCTGATCACTGAAAATGAAAGGAGTTTTGAAGGCAGCATCAGAACAGCTTCAAGAGCCTGCTCGGAAGGCTGCAGAGCTGAGGTTCAACCCTGCCAGCCCTACATGTTCCCAGGATGATCAAGTCAAAGATATGAGCTAAATTCAACCTTAGCCCCCATAAATACCTAACTTAGAACAACCGCTGTGGGGTTTAATGCAAAGGCAGCAGTGAGCAATCTCCATCTTATACTATTCAGGCCTTCCAATTCCTTATCCTTGAGAATCAGCAGCTATCAGCTCCACCACCCATCATCTAAACCCAAATTAGGTTGTTTCCTGTAAAAAGTGTTCCTGTTCGACAGAACTTGGCAGGTTTGTGGCGCCTTCAAATTAGAAGATGGATGTAAATCAACAGATCTAAAGGTTCTGTTACCCTGGGCACAACAGAGCCCTAGCAGCAAATACTGGAAACTGTGAGGGGAACCTTTCACACATGCCTGCATCCCCCAGCTCCTGCTGATTTCAGTCTAACAAGCTCATGTACTTTGAACTCAAATAACAGTTGAAAATGGTAGCACCAGGAAAGTAAAAATAGCAAATCAAGGATCTCTTTTCTGGGCCAAAACTTCCTAGAACTTGGCAGGAGGAGGGTTTTCTTGTTATGCTAACGGTGGCAAAGAAATGAGACAGCTGCCCAATGTGCCAGGAATTCCCTGTGATACCTCAAGAAAAGGTTTTGTCCTGGATGGTAGCTTCTCATCAGAAACCACAAGCTCCTGCTGAAGAAGAGGTTTCAATATGCATCACTCATAGCGAGTACTCACCCTTGGTCCAGGAGGTCCTGGAGGCCCAGCTGTGCCTTCTAGTCCCCTTACCCCCTGCAAAACCAAATTAATTTATAAATGAGAGGGTTCAAAGGGACCTAGCAAGCACTGAGGTGGGTTTTCCATGTGTTTCTTTTAACTTCTGCATTGAGTGCATTAGGTCTCTGCTTACAGCAGAATTTGGGGCACCCATGTGTGAAAACTGGGAGGTGAGGTGATTTACCTTTGCACCTTGAAGACCATCCCTGCCTGGAGCTCCCTGCACACCAGGAATGCCCTGTAAATCAGAATTGCTGGGTAAAGTTGGCATTTGATTATCATGCCCTACTTCATCTTGTAAATATGAATAAATCTACCAAAGGATCCAGCTATACATCTCTTGAGCATATATCCAAATGAAAATTGTTTTGTATATTTTAGTAGTGTACTGAATCTTGTAAATATT
>JBCJKH010057706.1:0-16638 GCA_039877255.1 Loriculus beryllinus
ACAGAAAGAAGGAGAGAGAAGGGGAGAAGAATGGGCTAAAGGAAAGGAGAAGTAAGTAAAAGGAGGAGCAGAGGAAGAGAGCTGAAAAAGGAAATGGTCAGTAGGATAGCTGGGCACACACATTAGTGCTGAAAGAGAAAAAGAAACTAGAAGGAAGACATTAACAGCGGGATTAAAGTTGTAAGATAAACCCCTTTGTGGACCAAGAACTGGACAAGACACTTCTATGAATGTACAGTAGTTCTGACTCAAAATAGGTTTTCAGGGCTTTGGGTTCCAGCAAAAGGGAGCTGAAATTGCAG
The DNA here is from genome assembly GCA_039877255.1 of Loriculus beryllinus. NCBI lineage: Eukaryota > Metazoa > Chordata > Aves > Psittaciformes > Psittacidae > Loriculus > Loriculus beryllinus. Next base: position 303 of record JBCJKH010057706.1, read on the forward strand.
GAACCTACTGAGCAAAAGGGATAGATCACCTTTTGCTGAGAGTCTGTATCAGGACTCAACATGCAAACAATGTACCTCATTTTTTAATTATTTTTTTTAAGCATACAGTCTACTAACATCCTTATGTGTTTCTCTTTTTTTCTTAGTTTAAAATATCTTCTCTAATCTTAATTTGGAAAATATTAAAATGCAGACATGACTCTTCCCTATTTGGTAAGCAGAAACTAAAGTTCGACCGCCAGTAACAACTGGATGCTACAGCTAAGGATCAGGGCCTTACAATATCATGTATCATAAACATTACAATCTTACCATGAAAACCTCAGTAAATTCAAAACCTTCAATATTTCATCTGCTTTTGAAAATACACTGTAAGCCATGAATCTAGTAGTCCCTTTGAAGTGACACTTCCATAGGCAGTTACTAAATAGAACCATAAGCTACAAGACATATTCCACTATACTTAAAGCACAATCCAATACACATCTTTAAGCAAACTATCTACCTAGCACACCTAAATCAGTATTTGCTGAGTCAATAGACATGCATTATCATACTCAATATGAACATGTTGTCTCAGTGTCTCACCAAGAGATCTCATATCAGTTGTGTAAGTGGTCCTGTGCTCCAGCTGCTAGAAGACAAAAAACACACGTGCTTCTTTGTGTTCACCAGCTCAGTGCTCACAGGAGCAAATAGTTTATGACACAAGCCCTACAAAACTCTGCTCTGCTCCAACTGCTACCTCTTCATTTGGAGGTGCTGCTCTCTGGTTGGCACAGGAACTGATTTCTGACAGTCCGACAAATTTCTCTCTGAAGCGTACACTAAAAGCTACAGCTTAATAATAATAATATTAACAACAATAATAAAATCTTTCTTGCACACTTGTAAGTGATTCTAATATCTATGATAAGCCTTTATGAAAGATTTTCTTCTACAACAGGGTCTCTGGGACTAATAAAATGCCAGGCTTTGCAGGATTTATAAGCACACAGCACTGTCCATTCTTCCGTTTCCTTGCTTGATTAGTTTTTGTGAGGCTCAATTTCACAGCTGATGCAATCTTCCTACCTACATTTTACATGTGGGCTATGGCTCTGAATTTCGGAAGAACCCTGATCAGAGAGAATCCTTTCACAGGCTCTCACAATGGGAGGCAGAAGGCTTGAGTGACCAGGACGGGCAGAAGAAAGTAACTGAGGAATGGTTCCTTATGCTCTCATGACAGAGTTAGGTAATTTATTGCAGCAAAACAACGACCAAGAAAAATGTCAGAAAGAAAATTTGGAAATGAATGATGATTTTGGTCAGCTAGACAATACAGAAAGCAAACAGCCACTGTTCTTCCCTCTAGGGATCTGGCAGTCTAGACTTTAAGGGAGCTCAAGGAATACTGCAGATAAGAAACGAAATGAAAAGGAGCCGAAAGAAAAGGAGCCAATATTAGAACATTTTCATTGTGAAATTAAGAGTGAACACTGACAGATGCTACCTTGAGGTGGATTATCATTAACCTGGCCATAAACCCTGCAGATAGGACCAGCAAAGGCATCTCAGCTGAAGCATCTCCCATGGGATTCAGGGGTCAGAGAAAAGATTACAGATAAGCTCAAATAAAACCATAATCAGTCAATAGAAGTTATTGCAATACTACTGACTACAACTCCTCAGTGCCCTCTCCTGACATCACTCAAGGGACACAAACATCACACAGTTCTTATCTGTATCACAGAAGTCATTAAGCCTGTGGTTTACTGGAGCAAAGACGTCTGGCTAAATTCTACCCATTTTTCTTCAAGCATTTTTTTCTACTGCTTCTCCTCCTTGAGTCCAGGTGAGATACAACGCAACATTCACCATATTATTTGCAGCCCCAACTTTTACAGACATCTTCTGTTGATCAGTTCAATATTTCATTAAGCCATTTTGAAAACTACCACTTCAATCTGTAGAAAAAATACAGGCCTTTAGCAATATAAATTTTGAAGTGGGTTTTAGTCTGAATATGCAGTATAACTTCTTCACTGTTAACACAATTACAGTCACACAAAGTGTGATACCAAGTTTGGGGTTTAGAGAAAATACATTTCCAATGGCAATAAATACTAATATTAAAATAAGGAAAGGTTCTGTTTTCTATTTGAAGATTTAAAATCATAGATCTGAAGTCAGTTTTCAACTATCCATGTATATTGAAATGCAACTTCAGAGTAAAAAACACATAAATTGCACCTTTTTCCTGAGGTAAAAGTCTTAAACGAAGTGACTGAAAATTATTACCTTGCACACTCTTTGAAACTATAATTCAACAATGATGGTAGATAATGGCAAAATCTTAGTGCCTAGAATGATGACTCTTATTTGGGAACAAATTTTTTTAGGAAGCTACCATGTAACAGGCTAACTGAGGAATAATTCAATTCACAATTTTATAGAGAAGACAGTCCACCCTGGTAAACTGCTAATATTAACTGAACAAGATTCAGTATCGGACAGTAATGCTCAAATACAAAGGTGACTTCTTTAATACACATAACTACCCCTATGCTCTCTTTCCGTCCCAAATGTATGTATTATGTCTTTGTGTTATATATAATAAAGGTAGGTTATCAGGCTTATCCTACAAGAGTATATGGAATCCACGATTTCTAAAAGCAATTTCAGTATCCAATTCAAATCCCTGTATATTAGTTTATAAAAGCAAGACAAAGCTTTTATTAACATGGAAGGAATAAAGACCGCTCTAGATTGAATAAGTATTTATTTTTTCTGCATTTACACTGGTTCCCACACTAAATGTCTGGTACCTTCACAAAACAAGCAGTGTAAACTGAAACTACCTCTTTAAGGACAGAAAAATCTCCAAATCCCAGCTCATCTGCAAACTTATTGCCTGACACTGAGGGACCAAAGACAGTAACTGAGTGTGATTGTGTGACCAGCATAGCAACCAACCACTTCTGATACTTCACCTCACTCTCTCTGCAGTACCCATTTACTTTAAAAAAACCAAACTTGCAGCACATTACAGATTATGGTTTCTCACTCAACGCACTGGGCTAATGTGGTTTTAAAAAGTCTGGATAACTTCAGAAATTACTATGGGTCTTCTACACGTAGGTATTGTAAAAGTAACTTGGAGTGAGTAACTAAATATGCCCAGGAAAGACGAGCTAAAGCAGAGCTATTTCTCCACATGAATGACCTGATCTCTGTTGCACCTTAAGAAAGCTATTTCACATAGTCAGATCACTGCCTTGGGGGACTCACACATGTCAGAAAGAGCTTGTATAATAAAAATCATAATGAAATAACAATAAAATGTATTTATTTACCAGTGGTCTGAATGTTCAGGATTATATAAAATTTTTTTCAATAGAGTAATGGGAATGTAAGTCTTAGCTGTAAAACAATGCAATCAGATCCAAAGGAATCAGAAGATCCAAAAGGAAATCAGTGTATCAATGACTTCAGACGTATTTTTAAAAATTATGTGGTGCATTTTAATTAAAAATAACATTCTAATTCTGAGATTGCTTCGTAACTCCACATGAAAGCTAGATACTGTGCTTCTGTACTCAAAGCATAAGGCGCACAGCCCACAAATGCAATTTTTCAGTCATGGCAATTTTGTAAAATACCCTCCTTGCTATTTTCAGCACTGCGTATTATCCAAAGATTTAAATGTTGGCATTCTAGACTTTGCCAGATGCAACAAAACTCACGGGATAGCCCCAAATAATTTAGGTCTAGCTTACAAGACAATTACAGAAATTCACATTTATTTTGGGTTACATGATTCTATGATACAAATCTATGTATCTGTGCATATTCAAAGATCCAGAAGAGATCACAGGCATAGTCTAACAGATCAAACACATCAAGCAGTTCAAACACACTCATGTTTTTCTGTTCAGTGCTCCCTCCATCTGTAAGATGCAAACTGATGAGCTTTTTCTAGTTCCAGGGGCAGCTGCAGTTGAGCATACAAGATTGTTTCTCAGCTCTCTCACTGTTTTCAAATTAATACAGAAGTTTTAAACACAATGACTGCATATTTCCTGGAATTATCCAGAAATCACTGTTTAGAGTTTCAACACCACTGATGTTTTGGAAATTTTATTGACTTTGATTATTTGGCTTATTTTGCAGATTTGCTAACCTCTGCCTTCTGCCATAAGTACTTGATCAGTCACAATGACACTGGAGAAATGAACCACAAGTTAAGTTTCTGTACTGAGCTCCAGAAGGCAGCATCGAAAATCTGTTAGCAAAGCAACAGACACATAGATAACCGAACTGAGAACAGGCTCCCAGGCTCCTGAGCTCAAGTCAGATACACAAGACAAGTGTACTTCAACTGGGCCCCAAACTGTCAAATACTCATGAAAAGAAGCGTATGCTTGTAATCACTTTTATATGAAAAAGCTTGATGTTTGTAGAATTAATTTTGTTATAGGAGGAATTTTGTCCATTTTTGAATCATATGCAAAATGCCATGCAACAGCATCTCTAACCCTATACAGTCCATTTTAGTAATGTTTCAACATTGTATTAGGCTTCTGAATTGAGATTTCCATATAGACAACAAACCTGTGATGCACTTTTGTCATAAGTCACCCAATTAGATAATTAGTATGGGACAGACAATATCAGATTCCATCTGATCTGTTAAGATCTCAACATGATTACTATTTTGTCAGAATACTGACAATATTTGTCTCCTATTTCCCTACTTCTCCTTTCACAAGTTGAATGACTTGTGAAAAGCACAGAAATAGAACAACATTATGAGCCTAACTGCTGTGCAGCACTATTGTTGTGTAAGTATTTAATTTCAATAATAATCAGAACATACCATTTTGATATCAAGTTCAAATTGAGGGGCAATATCAAAAGCTACCTTCACAACTTTGTATTTTAATTGGGTATACATTCTACTCATAGCAATGTATCGAAGCCTTTTCTTCAAAGGAATTTATAATAGCTACAATTTGTAACTATCTGCCCCAGAATTTGGGGTAAATTGAATTCCCCAAATTCTCCATCAGGTGCCAGTGTCTTGAGTAAAATCAGATGGTCCAAGCACTCATTTTGCTTCTCTGATGCTTGAATTTGCATGAATCTACCTGTTAGGTCTTGACTAATGATTAATGATTTCCAAGGGCAGAACCTTTCTCAAAATGAAAATCTCAAACACAAAAGTTAATGACCATTGGTCAGAACAGTCGTGCTCATTGTCACCTGAACAGCAGGCTTACCTAGTTCATTTAACCATAATTACACAATAAACTACTAATGTACTTTTCCTTCTCTGGTCTTTGTTGAATGGGTTTTGCCCATCAGAAAACATGTCAGGAGAAAGCACTCATACCAGTGCTGGCTGCCATGCTGAGAACACCAGTCATTACAAGTGTTGCTAATGACACCATCTCTATTCTTTATTTTTCTCACCTGAAATCGACTGCAAAGTCAAAAGAACTGCTGCAGAGTTAATGAGCACTATTATACTTGCTCTAATCTTAAGAACAAAACAACTCACAGAGGACTAACTATGGCCAGACAGAAAAAAAAACCCATAAAATCTGCTGCCTGACTGAGGTGTAAGGTAAAAAATGTGCCAGTTCTCAAGAAAGTAAGAGTGGGAGGAAAGATGCTGGCAAACGCACTTAAACCCATTAAAAAGAAGTATAATTCTCAAAGCAATACTCAACTCCTTTTCTGTGACGACTCTTGTCTGGCTAACTGGTAAGCACAAGATAAAATGGAAATAAGTCTCTGCCATATCTGCACAGCTGTAGGCTCACCTCTGATGATTCATCAGCAGCTCTAGGAACTGCCAACTTTTTCTTTTTTATTTTAATTTAGGATGGATGTAGAAGTGGCAGAGATAGCAGTCTACTAGGGAAAAGGAGCCCACAGCACATAAGGAGAGCAGCACACAAGACAATAGTAACTATTTCAGTGCATAGATGCTTGCTTGGATGTTACAGCTTGCATTTACAATGACTAATCAGCAAATCTGAATACGATACTCAATATAGAAATGGTAAATTAGCAGTGGCAGAGTACTTCAAATTATGTTTCTCAAAATATAGAACATTTTATAACTGGTACCAACTTCCTCAGCTAAAAATAAAACTGTAACAAATTCTGCATTCATCTAAGATTTCCACCAATTTCAGTGAAATTGCGTGGTGCATAAACAGGTGGAGAATTTGGTCCAAAATATTTCCTCCTAGGGGGGTCCAATCTTGTCTGCTCTTTCCAGGGCTTGTTCTTCCCTTCTTTTGCCAGACACAGAGCAAAACAATACAGAGTTAAGATCACACAATTTCTTTTGGAAGAGTTAATGTACCCAGACTACAAAGTCACACAATTTGCATCACACAACAAAAAGACAGATCTTTTCATGAAGCCACTGTGAAAGTATTTCAAATAATCAAGAGAAGCCTTACCCCATCAACTATTAACAGTCTCTATGATTGCAAAACTCAAGACAAAAGCTGTCTATAAAAACATGGTTTTTTTAGCATTTTAATATTTTAAATATTAATTTAAGTATATTTACTTATTACAACTTACTACAATATACTCTTTTGACATTACAAAGAACTACATATAAATGGTCCCAAATGGGTAATTTTTTTTCCTTTTTAAAGCCTATTTCATGGAAATATGGTCTTTCCCTCCTGGGAACAGAAACGAATTTTGAAATACTGTATCTATGGAAGAGAGAATTTTTTTCTGACCTTCGCGTTAATACAGTGCTTTAAAGAACACTTAAAAAAATTGCACTATAAGTGTCAAAGAATGTAATATGAAATGTGAATTACTAAATAAATGAGTAGTTTTAATGTATCCAGAAATCCTAGGGAATTTCAGTTTAGAGGTTTAAATTTTAGTTGCTCTAATTCATTTCAAGCATAGCTCTGCTTACCAAGTTTTCAAGTTAGAAAACATCTACTATTTTCCATAAGTTCTATAAATTAATGCTTGATGCTTTTTCGATATATTAATTAAAAATATATTTTAAAGGTTTGAAGGGCAACTAGAAAGACATAAAAAATTTATTGAAATGTGTTCCTTTCAAGAGCATGGCATTGCCATATGTACCTGAAAACTTATACTACAATCCATCTCATGCAAGTAATACCCCATCTTCTTTAAGTACATAAAAATATCTCCTAGTTTCCCACCACTTTTAAATCTGAGCTTTAAAAAACATAGGTATCTATTGGACAGCTGATTTTTCCAGTTGCCAACAAGATTAAGCTTAAATGAATCACATTTTGTGACTAAGACCCCTAATATTTTGCTAATCCAAAGCTATCATGTACTCCTTGTACCTGGAAAGTAAGAAACGCCTCAGAAAGGGAATTGCTAAATTCACAGAAGAATCTGTCTCATTCATCACCTGCTGACAGCATGGAATGAAACAAAGGCTTTGGGTAAACAAAGAATCATATTGTATTACTATTACTAATTAGTATTACTAAGGATCAAAATGAATCGTTATTACTTACTTAAAGTTATGCTTCATCTTGCCCTCAATTTTTAGGGCTCTATCCCTTGAAATTCACTCCAGTAACGGCAACTCATAATGTTTATGAATGATCATTCTTCATGAACAAGTAACAATATGTACACAGCAACAAATGGAAGTGCTTGTACATGTCTAACCAATGCTATATTTTTCACAGACCAGATGAGAAAGAAACCACTAAATATATTCTAAATATTGTTACTTAAGCATGAAAATTTCTCACAGACATGGTAGTGATATTTATACTCACTATGTTTTAAGCAAATTCATTACATAATGATATTCAAAGGATTCTAATGCACAGCAAGAGGTATAAAAAATTGCTATAAAGCTTAATATTTCATTACAATACTGACCATGTTATTTTTGTTAAAACTTTTACGAAGTTTGTTTTTATAAAGGAACTTTCAAGATCTGCATTCACTACTTATGCATGAAACAACATGGCAGAAAGTGCATGTCTGATGACAAAGAAATTACTTACAGGTAGTAAGTGTAGGAGTGATAGCTTCTTCTGCCATGATGGTGGAAGGATTAGGCAGTGGTGGGAAAGATGAAATGGAAGGAAAGAAAAGCCAAATATTAATGTATGAAAAATCAAGATGAGACTGAGACCAGAACCGGTGACACAAATAAAAGGTAGCAAGAATGCATATCTAAGCATATCATGCAGTGTCTGGAACAGACAGATGACATATCCAATCTCCATAAAACATTAAGCAATACAATATATAATGCATGTTCAAATTGAATCAACTTAAAGTAAACCTACTGTCTAAGTAATGTGATGCATTTAATGCTCATTTATCTTTGCGTACAAACACTCCCAACTGAAGTGATAAAACACTTCCAATTACACCTCAACAGGACCCCACCTGCTGTACTGAAATCAGCTCTGGGGCCTGTAGCACAACAGTGGACCTGCTCAAGCAAGTACAAAGAAGGACCACAAAGATGATCAGAGCACTGGAGCACCTCTCAGTGCTGATTTGGGCTTGTTCAGCCTGAAGAAGAGTAGACTCTGGGGACATCTAGCACCACATCTTGAGAAGTATGGAACCAGCCAGTCTCTCCTGCATCACCTTTTGCACAGCCCGATCCTCCACCCAGACATGCTCTGCATAAGCACAAAGTACAGAAACCCTCAACTACACTGCTCTGCTTTACATCTCTCTCTCCCTCACTTACAAGCCCACTACAAGCAGAACTGCAACCCTCCAAAACGAGCAAGTTCCAACCCAAATTAATTCCATATATTGACTGCAATTAAAAAGAGGCTGGAGATTTTAAAACATATCTGAGCATAATGTCAAGTAGCATTCACATGTTGGTAAGATAAAAGACTGAAAGTAATTTTGTAATTATTACAGCACATACGTACAGCCCTTTGACTACAGAGGAAACATGTAAACAGGCTTTGCAAAGGACTATAACTAACGTTAACTTGCCTCTAGCTACATGCTCCAGGCATCTCTTTGAAAACTAGGCTTTCATCAAATTTTCTCTCTCATCTTCTTTGTGTGAAGATGCTGTTAGAAATATTTCCCAGTTTTTATTCCCATTTTTCTGGTGCAAACAGTATTGTTCAAACACAAGAGGCTAGATACTTAATATTTAATCATGTGACACATCTGCAAAAAGGCACATCTGTTACGGTTGAGTTTTAAAAGATATCTAAGAATAAAGTAATAGGAAAGATGCAAAACAGTTACACGCTTCTTCTACCAGCACAAATACCCCATTGCCTTCAGCAAAGAACAAAAAATGAGGTCCTATCAAAGAAGATCACCTTACCTGCTCTATTAGCAAGGGGTTGTTTTCTGGTTCAGTCATAATTATAGTCTTCCCCCCGCCTCTTCCCAGAATAACTCGTTCTCTCACTTTCATTTATTATCTCATAACACTGCCAACATTGTTTCTTGCCATATGTTGCCATGGCAGAGATTTAATGTAATTAGTACAAATGTTCTCATACTTCTAAAAGAAGTGTAATAATTTGAGAAAGAACAATAAATACAATTTATCAGTGGAGCACTGCTGGTACTTATATGCAGAATTCTGCCAAATATGTTATAGAGATAAATTATTCCTTATGAAAAAAATGCTGAAAATCCAGGAGCTATAATTTGTGTAAATGCCCCATTAAAAACTTGGATGAGATGAGTAAAATTAAGTCTCAAGACCCAGTTATTTTTATATTGTTACAGTTGTAAGATTTTCCATATGAAAGTCCTTGAAAAAGAGCACTGTGGTTTTGGGCTCTCAAGAATATCTGACACCAAATAAAAAACAGGTAAAAAGAATAAATTAAAATCCTACAGAAACAGTAAGTTTCAGACTTCCAAGTCCTTCAGCCACATGCAAAAGCACCATTCATAAGTGAAAAAAATCTTTTTTAAGAAATATGGACAAGTTCCATTTTACTTACTCCATAAGGTATATAAACTTTCTCTCTATATATGAAATGTCTTTTTCTCTTAAAGAGAGTGACCCAAAAACTTTGGACAATCTTTGCCAAATTTTCTTCTGTGTGTGGCTCTTCAGACACATCCCACTAGAAAGGCTGTCTTATGCCAATGAACTCTTTCTGTGTATAGGGATAATATAAAACACTTTTATATCCTTCAGGACTGAAGACATAAATAAATTTTGTAAGTATCACTTGTACAACAAAGCCCTACTATGAAGTTTATCAAAACCAACCCAACTGGCTGCAGGAGGACTTGTACCACTTAAAGTGTAAACTTCCGGATCTGTGTAATTACTGCAATGATTTCTTTCATTCTTTCTCTTTTGCAGTTAGCCTAGAGGGAACAAGAGGTTCAGGGGTAGCACTGGGAGAAGATTGTAGCTTTCCTTTAGCCCCGTTATCTCCAATTTCTATCCTAACTGCTTTAAACTGTTGGCAAAGGTGTATAACTGAACAACTTGATTTGCAATCAGGGAATGGGACCAGTGTATTCCCAGACCAGTTCCACTGAGTGCAAAAGCCTACCTTATATTCTGAGAACTAGGGTCTCGGAGTTAAACAGATGCCACAATTGGAAGGCTCAGGCACAGAGATGGCTGAAAACAGAAACTAAAGATAGGCATAAGAAGAGAACCTTTTCTCGTGGAGAAATGCAGTGATCAGAAGAGCTCTAGTCTACAACTGAAGCAGAAGCCAATATAATTAAATTTTAATAACTGCTTCCTTACTTCACTCCCACTGCAGCAGCAAGATGGTAGCCCTGAAAGAAACAGCTGCCTCAAAAACATAAATACTATTAAGTGAACCTTGGACCAACAAATCTAATTTCTCGACTTCTGCATATTTTTTAAATTTAGCTGAAATAGAATCTATATATATATAAAAAAAAAAGAAAAGAGAGAGAGAAAAGAGTAAAGTAGTAAGGTTCTGATTTTTTCCAAGTCTTGATTTAATTGCTATTGCTTTTCCAGTGGTTGTGGGAACATTTTCACCCCTCTACTTTAAGTTGACCAAAAGGTGAACTTACTTACTGCATTTTATTTTTTATAAAGTCCTGTGCAGGTGTATCAAAGACTGGCAGAGATCAAGGACTTTGCCTGACATTTAATATTCAGGATCAGATTTGAAATCCACTTTATTGTGGAGCAATATTGTGGTAACACATGCATTGGTTTCCACTGATTTTGTGTGACCTCCTATGGGAGAGATTCAGTACACAGCTGAGGAGAGGAAAGCCTACTGGCATTATTCTGACTTCACAGAGAAGAATCACCTCATTGATATGACCATACTGGTATCAGGAATAGCTTGCAGGTTACTGGTCTACATTACATGACATCTTTATGCAGGAATATGGTTGAATGGATAAAGAAAAGATAGAACAGAACAGATAAAGAACTCCGAACAACCAAGTGGTGAGAAAAACAGGAAAGCACTAATATCTAACAGTCTTCCACTAGCCTTCCACTGACCCTGATGATAAGGATACAAATTTGGTTTATTTTAGTCAAAGACTGAGTGCCCACACACAAAATGTTTTAGTGTACATGATGTTCCTACCCTCATTAGTGATTCCATACCATACACTGAAGCCACCTAATCTCTTTGTGACCCGACTTATAATATTTCAGAATACCACTACATAGTGAAATTAATAATAATAATGACTCTTGATTTGCAGAACTTCTCTACCTACTGCTCTGATAATTGACCATATCCAAAACATGTCTGTACTGCACTGAAAGCTCTGCTTTGAATATTGGTCTTGTCTATTCGGCTACTGAATTAAAAATCAGAGAGGCTGATCTGTGCAAACCTATGGTGCCTGGCATCAGCGCTGCAAAGAATGGTTGCTGGATGAAATGAGGTACCTATTAAAGGATTATATTGGACAAAGTCATGGTTATCACATACAGTAAACCCGCTTTCCAAATCTCTTGACAACGGAAAGCAGTGGTTTGAAATTAAGTTAATTAGAATCATAGAATCATAAAATACAATAGTTAGGGTTGGAAAGGACCTTAAGATCATCTAGTTCCAACCCCCCCTGCCATAGGCAGGGACACCTCACACTAAACCATGCTACACACAAGGTTTCGTCCAACCTGGCCTTGAGCACTGCCAGGGATGGAGCATTCACAGCCTCCCTGGGCAGCACTGTGAAGCCCCAGAGGCAGAATAAATTTAATCTACTGGTGAGATCTGGAGATCAAGTCTGCAATTTCCATGAAAGAATGAATAACAGACAGTATATGCCTTGGGATATGCCTTGGGATAGAGGAGTGTGAATGGTATATTGCTGTAGCCAACTCCAAGCAAGAAAAGTTTCAGAACATGTAGACCCAGCACAGTGAAGCCTTGCACTGCAGCCCAGGGAGTCTGCACATAATAATGGAGAGAGGAAAGTGGCTCCCAGGGGAAAGGTGTCACTGAATTATAAGGTGCTATTTTATTTTTCACTCCAGTAAAATGCCTGATAAAGTAAATGAAATAAAATGATCAAGTACAGTAGTCAAATGACACGCTAGCTTGACAAGACTGTTTCACAAAGTAGCACTTAAAGTACCATAAAACTGCAAAACCACTACAGTTATAATAAGCTTGGAGAATGACTTATACATTTTCTTCAAATCCATAATGTATACACTGTAAGTGAACCAAGGTGAAACCATAGGGGCTCTCGGCAGCATAGTGAATAAATGCACCAATAACAAACCTTTGAATAATTGGTTAATCTTTTGCTTAAGTCATGAGTATAATTGTATTCAGGACCTTCTATGCTACAGCATCTGCTTTAGAGGTTCCAGGACACAATATAGCAACCTCCTGAAACACTCATTAAAGCCTAGTCATATCCTGTTACACAGATGAACCATTCTTACTTTCTAATATGCACTTCAACATGTTTCAGTTTGTTTTGTTCAAGGCTGCAGCATCATTCTGAGATATGTTTAAGTTATTGGTACAATTCTTTCTTGTACTATGCAATGAAAATGTTTGCATTTGGTTACAGAGTTCCTGGACTTGTACTTTTAATAGTTTTATCTCTGTCAAAAGCAGATTATTCCAAACCTCAAAGAAGCTCACATAATGCACTTTTCTTCTAACAACAGAAATACTATGAATAATAATTACTTTGCTGTGGTAGACAGAAAGAATCAAGTATTCTTCTGCATTAACATGCAAACATGTAGGATGTGAGCCTTCCTGCGCCTAACAATTAGATTATCAAAGAGCTATTCCCTAGCGAATGAAGCAGGAGCTGGTATAGCATCCATTTAGCCAGAGACCCTGACACCTTATTTACTGTAAAACTTTTTGGATCATTTTACAATGCTTTCCCTTCAAGATTAAGAAGAACTTGTCTCCCTCAGGTGAATACATTCTACCTCTGGTGCAAACACTTAAGGAGAGGCTCAGAGCTGGAAGAGAGAGAGGGATGAGTGCTGGCCAGGAATTATGAGAAGGATTGGCCAGACAACGTGAGAAGCCTTCTTCCTCCCTGCATGACAAGTGTTGCGTCTGGCCCTAGGGAGGAGTTTGGGAGTTCAACTGTTAAAATTGAAGGTATGAATGACACAAGAAATCAGAAGTGGGATGAAAAAAGTACTGCAAAGTCAGAACAGATTTTAACTCAGCTACGTTGTACTTTATTGAGATTTGGTTACTGGGTCAATTTCATTGCTGCAGCCAGACTAACCCTGGGGCTTAAGACTCAATCTCCTCTGTATGGTAGCTTTTGACTGTTTTACCTGCCTCTTGTCATGACCTATCCCTCAGCCCTGGCCACAGCTCACCTTTCTCTGCAAAGAGCCCTATCTCATGGCCCAGCTTCTTTCTTCAAGGAGAGTAAAAAGCAGCTACTTCTGTTGCCTGTCCGGAGGCACTGTCAGGCAGCTGCCTCCTTAGCTGTGCACCTCCTCTGTCCAAATTCTGGAAGAATTTCAGGCATCTCAGGGGTTTGGACTATCTCAGACCTGCCAAACTAGGTAACATACAGTTAAATCACATTTTGCTGGGATGAGCGAAATCAGACTGAGATTGCTAACAAAGGAAGAATAGGGGATAATAGAGAGTGCACAGCAAAGAGGTGAGGGGTTAAGGGACAGTAAGGCAGACATAGAAGGAGAATTTGTGACTCAGCTCCTTTACACAGCCCTCACACACTCCCAAAGCCTATCTCTACAGCTGCTCAGGATACAACCTGAGCTGTTAGAAAAACTTAATTCTATTTGCTAATTAATTTCTTCCGATCTAGACTTAGCTCCAATGATCACATGGATTTTCTTCTTACCCAGGCCATCTCCCTAGCTATGAGGTATTTTTCCCATTATTATTTTTCCTTTTACAGTGTTGAGAAAGGCAATCAGGTTTAGAAGCCTTACACTTCTAATGTTGTACCAGTTTTCAAATGTTATTCAAAACAAAACAATCTCAGTCCATGTGTATGTTGAACCAGCATTTGGAATCAGTCAGCAGCCTTGTAATGTTTTCATATTTTTTTCAGGGAATGACATTTATGCAGAAAATGGGGACCCCATTCTTAGCACAAATAACCTTAGAACTAGTCCCGGTTTGATTGAGGATTTCTTTTACATTCAAGAATGAAACTATATCTAATTTTCAGCTGATCTGTTGAATAGAGTGGAGACTCACACTTTCAGGATAGAGATACTGTTCTATTATTAGAGTCCATCATGCAGTACTAATGCATAAAGTGCTAGAACCATTAACCTTTGGCTGTTCTTCTTCTATAACAAAGCCACAAACATTAATTCACAGAATATGCGGTGGGATGAAACAGATACTTTGGTTTTGTGAAAACTCAACAGAGCTTTGGGGTGGGAGGGAGCAGTACTTCCTAAACTCTGTGGCAAAGGACATGAAGGTGGCTGGACACTTTTGCCAATATCAAACTGAGAACTGCTGTAGGAGATGCTGTGATATGAATACATATACAAAAAACATCTACTAATTGCTCACCTCTTCTTCATTACCAGCACGACCCCCAGAAAAATAATGACGAACAGCAAGATGCCTGCAATCACTCCAGCAATTTTAACGGTATGGTCAGTCTGCTTCTCAGGCTCTGGGTCTGGTTTTCGAGTGGCAGCCCCTATGGAATCAGTCAAAGGAAAAAGGAGATAGAAAAAGAATGTTATTCTTCTGATGTTTATCATTTAACCTACCAATGTCATTAGTCTTATCCAGGGCCAACAGATATCAGTGCTTGGTCTCTTAAGAAAAAAATGCTGCTTCCATATGCGTTGATAAGAATATAATTCTTCATATTGTTCCATTACATTTTGCATAGGTGGGATACCTCTGCCAGCCATGAACCTTTTATAAGAGCCTCTTCACAGATTCACAAATTTCTGTATTTTTATTATCTGTGCTGGCTCCCCTTTCTCTCTGCCATTTAGAAACTTGCTAACAACACAATAACCAGCCTAAGCCTTTATCCAAATTTGATTTGCTGGAACATTTTCCTCAATTATTTTTCATAAATAAAGCTGTAATTCCATAACATATTATCTTAAACACCTGGAAAAGTGAGATAAGCTCATTTTCCATGTGTTTTACCCACAATTGTTTTTTACACAATAGACTTTTTTTTTTTTGCCTTTGGAAATCTAAATCTAGGTCACATCTGCTAGGCAAAAAGACTCCTTCTAAGCAATTTATTCACAAAGTGGGAAGCAGCTGATGATCACACCACTGGCACCTACATTTAATATCTGTTTAAATGAGATAACCAGTGCCTTACAGCAGCTACTGTCTTAGCTCTTCCAGCTTCTCCATTTAAAAAAAATAACATCGTTTGTACTGTTTACTGTATAATGTGATGAAACGTCAAATCCACGTCTGATGAAATATCCATTTCCTCCTCTAAATGAGTTCAGGATGAAAAATGTTAAGGAAGCAACATTCAATTCACTAAACCGATTTTATTTTTTTATGGACTTCCATTTTTTTTTTTTTAATCAAAATGTGACAGCACTCATTATTTGAGGCACCATGTCATAAAGTGGACATAGCGATTATGGATCACTTTCCTGCTACAGCTTTTTTGGAAAAGGAAGAGTAAAGCGTAAGTGTAATTATTTCAAGAACACATTTTACTCTCATAGTCTGGGTTTCACAGATGACTTTGATACCACCAATTATATTTTACTTGTTTCTTCACTTCCTTTCCTTGGAAAGTGTATTGGGTTTGCATGGCAAGGTTTTAGTAGTGGGAGGGAATACAGGGATGGCTTCTGTGAGAAGCTGCCAGAAGCTTCCCCTGTGTCTGATAGAACCAATGCCAGACGGCT